>RJWJ010019421.1:0-30361 GCA_004363605.1 Indri indri | reverse complement strand
CCTGGATCTGTCCTTAACTTACTAGGTGATGCCTGATAAGTGGACAAAGTGAGAACCTAGTAATAAATTGTCTTTAAGACTTTTTTAGCTATAAAATTTTTTGATTTTATGTACATACTCTATAGGCAGCTAGCTAGATAGTGAGATAATTAACTGTCTTGGTTCTGCTCACTAAAGACCTTGAGGCTTTTTACACATACTAGTCAATTTAATAAACATTTGTTGACAGCTACTATGTGCAAATTATTGTGGTAGGCATGGAAGTAGACATAGCCTCCTCCCACAAGGAATTTAAATGATTAAAATATTAATCTTATCATTATGAATTAATATAAATATTAATGAATATGAAAGATAACATGAATATAGTAGTTTACTATGGATAATGACTGATGACAATATAAGGCAGAGTTAAATAAGGGCAGCAATGGAGATGCAGACACATGTGGGGTAGAACATGGACTAGGGAAGAAAAATTAATTGCATCTATGGAGATTAGAGAAGAATCCATAAAATATAGTGTTTTAATTGGATCTTTAAGGGTGGATATGTTCAGCTAACTTTGAGAACCACTAGTTTAGAGTTAGAGTTGGAGTTGCAGTAATAGTGATGTCAAATTCAGCTTGCCTGGTAGGAGAGGAGGATATAGGGAGAAGCTAATGACACTTTAGCTTCAGGACCTCTCATTTGCATGTCCCACTTCTGTTAGGTTGCTAAGGCTGTCATAACAAAGTACTACAGATTGGGTTGCTTAAACAATAGAAATTTATGTTCTAACTGTTCAAGATCAAGGTGCCAGCAGGACTGGTTTCTCCTGAGACCTCTTTCCTTGGCTTGCAGATGGCTACCGTCTGCTGTGTCTTCACATGGCCTTTTCTTTGTGCACTCATATCCATGGGGTCTCTTCCTCTTTTTGTGAGGACACCAGTCATGTTGGATTAGAGTCTCACCCTTATGACCTTATTTAACCTTAATTTCCTCCTTAAAGACTTTATCTCCCAATACAGACATATTGGGGGTTAGAGTTTCAGCATATGAATTTTAGGGGGACAATTCGGTTCATAACAACTTCTAAGGCCCTGAAGGGACCATATCCTTCAGTTCACATGATTTTATTTATATATATATATATGTATATATTTAGTTTATTAAACATGAAATGTCTGATTTCGTTAAGGACTGAGTTTGACAGTTGATATCTCTGACATTTCACTTTGACACTTATTGTTTTATTTTTATTGTAAAGGTACATCCTCAGTCTTTCAAACACACAGTTTGGCTTGTGACGATCTTTCAAATTTTTTTTAGAGCAATTTTTGTGAAACTATGGAGCAGTCAAAAATTCGAGTTATTTTCAAATATGAGTTCTGTCGTGGAACAAATGCAGCACAGACAGCTTGAAATATCAATGAAGCATTTGGGAAGGATGTGGTTAATGAATGCACAGTATGTCAATGGTTTGAGAAGTTCCATTCTGGTGATTTTAATCTTGAAAATGAGCCACGTGGGCAACCTGAGACCAAGGTGGATAATGATGAGCTTTGAAAGCTGTAATGGAAGAAAAATCCATCTCAACCTACATGTGAATTAGCAGCAAGATTTGAGGTTACTATTCCAACAATATTTGACCATTTGAAACAAATGGGCAAGGCAAAGAAGCTGGATAGATGAATTAAACAAATGTCAGAAGAGAAATTGTCCGGAAGCTTGCCTTTCTTTGTTGTCATGACATAAAGGCAAACCATTTCTACATTGTATTGTTAAGAGTGATGAAAAATGGATTGTTTTTGACAATCACTAGCGTTCGGCACAATGCATGGATATAGATGAGGTGCTGAAACACAGTCCAAAACTGAATATTCATCAAAAATCGTGTCTGTTTGGTGATTCAGCACTGGTATCATCCACTACAGCTTCATGAAACCTGGTCAATCCATTATAGCAGACGTCTACTGCAACCTATTGGTGAAGTGATGAGGATGCTTGCGATTAAGCAGCTGAGATTGGTCAATGGAGACAGACCAATCTTCTTGCAAGACAGCACTCGACCACATGTTGAACAAATAACACCACTCAAATTACAGCAGCTGGACTTGGAAACTCTTTGTCATCCATCGTATTCACCAGACCTTGCACCAACTAACTACTACTTCTTCCAGGCTTTGGGCGAGTTCTTGCAAGGCAAAATATTCAATTCTCAACAAGCTGTGGAAAACGCCTTTCACGATTTCATGGCTACTTGCCCTCCAGGCTTCTTTGCTCCTGGCATAAACAAGCTACCATTAAGATGGTGAAGCTGTGCTGATAGTTTAGGTGTATACTTTGATTAATTGTACCGCTTCTTGTTTGAGATATAATAAACTACACTTTTGATTTGAAATTGGGCATTTCATATGTAATGACTATATGTATATATATATATTTTTTTTTTGGTGAAAAGTGAGTTATTTTTTGTATTCTTTGTCTTCAAGAGTGCTCCCCAAATGAGACAGGCTCCAGGCCCTCTAAAACCTGGGTCAACCTTCTGCCCAGGAGCAAGATATTCATTAGGCTTACTGTTCAGCAGGAGAGGTAGCTCTGAGTAGGAATACTGTGTGGGAGAAGTGGGCAAGTTATGCTCCTTCTTTTGTCTGCCATGGAGGATATAGGGGCTCATGTGAATTCCAAGTTCTGGTGGGGCTATGAATGCTTTTAGATTGGGGATTAAAACGTATGAATAAAACGTGCAGGTCTTTAGCAATCATCCTGCTTTTCCTTGTTCTATACCATGAGAGTTAGAAGGAACGAACACTAATGGAAATCCAAAGGAACAAAACATAGTGGAACACTGAGGGCATTTAGGGCATAGAGCAACATATTGTCAGGTTGGAAGAGAATGTGGTTAGTGTTGATGGAGATGGCGTGGGAGAAAAGTTCTGATTCTTTTTTTTGTCTTTGCTGGCATAACATAAACATAAGTTAGATTTAAGAAAAGATTTCTTGGTCTCAGAGTCAGGAGAAAGTAGTCAATGTTAGTAAAGAATGAAGGCTGCCAGGGCGAGGGTTATGTATTCTATTCCTCTTTCTTCCTTTAGGGTCCTCTACTCTTACCCCTGTATCACTGTTTCTCACCAGAATCACTTGGACGCGCTTGTGAAAAATGAAGATCCCTATGCCTGAGTGAATCAGAATCTCTGGTGGGTGGGGCTCAGAAATCTTCATTTGGAAAGTTTCAGATTGATTTTTATACTCTCTTAGGCACTGCCCTGCATCCACTCAAGAGTAGAGTCCTGTCTCAATTTGAATACTGCTACCACGAATACCTGTTAGTTATAACAGGAACGACCACTTATGGAGCACTTATGGGCTGTCCTACAACAACATACCGTGGTAAAACTTTATGGTGATAATATTACTCCTACCTTGCTAATGAGAAACCAAAACGCAGAAAAGTTAAACAAATTTCTCAAAGCCACATAAGTAGTATTATCCAAAAAGTGAAGGGTAAAAAGAGAAGGAAAAATTTGATAAATATATTAATTTGCAAATATTTCTATATGTTAAAACTACACATAGAGTTACATATTGTCTTAATTTGCAGATGCTGTAATAAATATTAACTCTTAAGACCCTTGACTGCTTGAGCATTGTTCAGCTATCCTGTTAAACTAATATTCTGATGAAATGGAATGCCAGGAAACTCCAGGCACTTTTGGCAAAAGTAATAGATTTCATGCACTTTTCTTGCCAATACTAACATCTCTCTATGACACTTATGGGGCTATAGAGATTTGTTTGGTTGGCTGATGTTCATATTTTTTAGTTTGATAAGAAATTTGGGCAGCCTCAGCAATAAGGTAGTTTTGGAAAATATGAACAAAAACTTGTGTGACAATTTATTTTATTTCAGTTAGATTTGGATCAATAAATATGATGTTTTATTTTTGTAAAGCAAAACAAAACAACTCATAGGCAAAACGCTTATTGTGACTATTTTAATATTCCACCTCTTAGTCCTCCACAATTTCACCTAAAAGAAGATAAAAATTTCCATTCAGTGGACCAAACAACACAAAGTTTCTTGAGGTGACTTTTGCAATTACCATGTTAGTTTACTATAACACCGGAAGAGAATTAAGCAATGCCTGCATCCCTTCAACAAATTTGAATTTCAAATATGTAAAAGAAACAAAGTATACATGTAAGTTTAATATATTCGGATTAACTGGATACCAATGACAAGAGATGGTAAAGGAAGAGTCTAACTGATGTAACTCATTTTAACAAATGTAGTTTTCCCTAAATTAAGAGGTCATTTGTTTCATAGATGCTTTATCTGCAGATGACAAGACTATTTATTATACTTCTTTTAATATTTACTTAGGTATAGGTTTCTGATTTCTAAAGTATTTTTATAGGTTAAAAATGTCTTGAAATGTACTGAAAACTAAAAATAAATTCACTGTCATCCCTCCATATATGTTTTGATATTATAAAATAAGAAGCTACTCATGGAATCTTTAAGAAATGTACGTCGACCTGTACATTTTCTCCACTTGGTGTTAGTAGCTATTGCATAGCTATTTGATATACATCCTTCCTGTTTCCTCAGTTTATACTTTATACACACACACACACACACACACACACACACACTTGGAACCCCAAATTAGAATATTATTAAATGTATTTAGCTAGAATATATTTTGAATTTTATTTACTTAAAATATACTATGGAAATTTTTCTTGGTCACTTCATAGGACTTTCTAGCTTTTTAGTATCTGTGTATTATTACTATTGAACCATTCTCCTGTTCAAATCCCCCCCCCCCTTTTTGCTATCATAAGTAGTTCTTCAGTGAACAACCTTGTAAGGTATGCACATTTACAATTTCAATAGATACTACTGACGAAATCACTTTCCACAAAATTTGTGCTAATTTGTCCTCCCACAGTGTATGAGAGTATATTTCTCTCACATGTTTGTTTGCTGGCACTAGCTGTTAGCAATCTGTTTAATCACTGACAATCCACTGAGAAAATTATGTTTGTTTTACTTTGCAATAAAGAATTGGATGAATTCTAAATGTTTTTCTATATTTTAAATTTGTTTGGTATATTTCTAAAGGCACATGTAATCTAGAGTTAAGAATAAGAAAGATAGTTGTTTAGTTAGGACTAAACATCATCATTCACATTCTTAACCTCAGATTCTAAGCACCTTTCATTTGCCAGGATGGGAAATTTATTCAAAACCTTTCAAACTTTAATCTCAATTTTTGGTACTTCTACAAGGGAACAAGATAAAGAATAAGTAATTCTGCTCGTTAGAGAAATTCAAGCTGTTTTGTTTTTACCATCTGTACTTTGTTATTGGGAACAATCTTCATCTTTATTGCCCATGTTACAAATTATATTTTAATTTTGAAATTTATACAAAAAACCCAAAGGTTATGATTTTGGACACTTTCTGACTAGTGCTAATTCATTTGAGCTTTTTCACCAGCATTCTAATAAATTAGAACCATTTTTTTTTTTCGTCTTTAGAATAAGTTATCAGGTCTTGGTGAATAAGAAACTGAAATGAGATGCTTTTTACTTAGTTGAACCAGCAAATACCTCTGCAGGCTTAGCCATAAAAACCCCGTACGGAAATAATACTTGTCTCACAGTCAGGTCAGAAATGATAACTGAAACCATGGAATCCTTA
This sequence comes from Indri indri, assembly GCA_004363605.1. Lineage (NCBI taxonomy): Eukaryota > Metazoa > Chordata > Mammalia > Primates > Indriidae > Indri > Indri indri. Next base: position 24,672 of record RJWJ010019421.1, on the reverse strand, counting down.
AGATAAGCTACCTGTGCAATCAGGGGAAATAGCTGAAAGCCTAATAGAAGGCTTTGTGTTGGAGGACAGTGATTGAAGTTCAAAAGGCTTAGCAGAGGTCAAGTTGGCAATGTCAGGTATTTCCCCAAGTTTACTTCATTCAATTAAGTTGAAACAATCTGCTCCTGTGAAAGAGTTAGTGGCTTTCCTTACACTAGAGGGGCCCAAGCAAAGGGATGCTTGGTTTTTCTCCATACCACAACCCTGTCTGGGATGACTTTAAAAAAGAGATTGAGTCAATTTTCATGAACTCTGTGGGAGAACGTAGATGAAATATAATTATTGTAAATCTTGTGAATTTACCAGATACATTTGAAAGGGATGGAAGGTATAATTATATATCTGCATGTATTAGCCAACTATCAGCAATTAAATTCTTTTCAAACTTTAATTGTTTTTAAATGGGATGACCGTTCCTGTGTCTGTCCCATTAATTGAGCTGGTTTTCTTCCTGTTTAGCCTAAACCACTGTTGATTGCCTTGACCCCTGCCCAACTGAGGGACAAAATGCCCTGGATTGAGGGTTCTCTTTCTGTATTCCTAACTCAAGGCTGCTCGAGTCAGGCAGATTTTAGGGTAGAAAAGTGTCCAAAGTTGCTTCTTTAAAAAGTAAGTTTCAAATACTTAGGGTTTTGTCTTTTTTCTTGGTATGTCACTTCCCCTCCCTTTTTGAAATGCACTGTCTTATTTCTTAGTCGAAGTAATTATTTTACAAACATGAGTGAACTCTGTGGAGGAATAGAAATGGAACATACCCTAACTGCAGCAAATGATCAGATTACAGAGATAAATTTGATATATGAGAAGTTCCGGAATACTGGGTAATTATGGCCACATACCTCCAGGAAATTCTCTCTCTCTCTCTCTCTCTCACACACACATACACACACACACCCCACATTAACCTCCTGCATATATGAATGTATGTGTGTGTGCGACTATATAGATTTTAATTATAAAAAAGATTTAGGAGATAAAGGCTGCTTTTAATTTGGAAAGCACCATATGCCAATATTGATGTGTGTATTAATGTTTAAGATACGTTTTTAAAAGTCCATAACCCAGCAACTATTCACTAGTCAGACACTGGGCAAAACAAATGTGAACAAAAATAATTTAATTCAATAGTTCCTAATTGAATTAAATTGGCTAATTGTTAGAGTCATGTGGGCCTACCTAGACCTACTGAATCGGAATCTCCAAAATTGGGATCCAACAATATGCAGTTTAACAAGGTCTCCCGATGATTCTGATAACCAAGTTTATGAAGCTTAAAAAAACCAGTCTAGAATAATATGTCATTTTGTTCTAATCAGTCTGACGTTGAAGGAATTGTGCGGTTTACAAAGGAACCATTAATGCGTGGTTTTGGTAACGCGTATGAACACTATAGTCATAAATTGCTTCATTGCAGCTTTCCACTAATCCCCTGATTTTCTTATTGCTGGTTGCAATTTACGAATGAGGAAACTTATACTGTTAAAATAATTAATATCATAAAGTTCATAAGTAGGAGGACCAGGATTCAGTCTCAATCCTTCTGGCTATGTGTCCAGGGCTTCCAGCACATTGACTTCCAGTAGCTTTGAAGAAAAAAAATCATTAAAGACCTTTTCTGTAGAATCTCTAGATCTAGTACTTTGTCTTTTCATTATCCTAAAATAACTTTGAGGTTAGCATTATTTCAGTGTAGAACACATTTATTGAGTTGCTATATACCTAACTTTGTGTTGCATGACGGTTAGGCCACAGGGGGATGGGTTCTGCCCTCAAGGAGTCTTGCTGGGAAGATGACATTTACTTGGGACAATAGTTGAAAGCAACAGGTTAAAGTGACAAAATGTACAATGTAGATTTTTAGTACTATATCAGTTTAGAGAAAATTATTTTGGGCTAACATTTTTAGGGAAGACTCCAGGAGCAGCAGGATTTGATTTGGGTCTTGAAGAGTGGGATTTGAAAAACTCAGAAGACATTTCAAGTATGGGGACAGTGTAAGCAAAGGAGTGATTGTGTGTTCTGTGTGCGCGCATATGCATGTGTGCTTGTGTATGTGTATTTAGTCATATTCAGTGTTGAAGAAGAGATTGATCCTGCTGGGGAACAGTGAGAGAGATGGAATAGGGTGTAGAAGATGGGGCCATGCACCATCTTTCAGGGTGGCCAGACTCCATAGGACACTGAGATTGTCATGTTAAAAGGTAGCTTTTGGGGTTAATGCCCTCTTCTTCCATGTGTTGTTTATTATTCTCTCATTTATGTACTTTCAACCCCCAGAAAATACTTTAACCTAATGCTCAAAAAGCCTCTGTCATTGTCCAGAATCAAATTAAGCACAGTGAATATGACCATTTTTCTGAAACACACATGGGATTTGGGACGTTGAAAGACAAAAAAGCCTCAGCACAATAGACAGAGAATCAGCAGGTTCCTAGGATATGACTAATTTTTCTTTAGCTGTTTAGTAACAGGTGGTATTTATCTAAGCAGACTGCCCTGGGCAGCTGGTTGATGGGTTCTTCCAGCTGGACATCTTCTACCCATTTAGTCCGACCACACCTGCTTCATACAGCAAACAAGAGCCCTTCTCATCTCCAGTATCTACACGTGGGGGCTTAGGGGTATAGATCAACCATTCAGCTTCCAGCTGTAGTGTTTCATGATGTCTGAGGATCCCATCTGGCCTTGTACCAGGAAAAGAAAAAAGAGTTAGGTTTTAAGTTTAGCGGTGGGCTTTTTTTTCAGTGGGTGGTTTTGTCCTGTTGTGTTGCTTTCTTTTAAGGAAGAGATTTCATTGTTGGCTGCTATCGTGTGATCAGACTTATCACCCATTAAAATTTCCTTTCTTTGAAGCATGCACTGACATGAGGGTGCCTGTTTCTTCAAGCTCTTACTGTACTGAATTAAGAAACAGTAGAATAGTCTCATGAAAGATTAATCATTTCCTGCAAGCATCTCGTACCTGCAGACAGGCAATTACTGAAATATGTCTGAAAGAAAACAAGGAAGCATGTTAAAATGTATTGGTCAGGTATTTTTTGGCAATGTGACTATAAAATGTGTTTGGGTGCCAGCTTTTCTTGAGCCAAAAAGAGCCTCTCTGCTGTGTTAATGGATCTAGTTTGTTTTGTACACGAGTAGCAAAGTTTTCTTTGTAATGATAGCTAAAACTTTGACACTGCACAGGTATTTCTCTTGAGGCTGTACAAGTGTACACATTCTTATTTATTTCCCTGTCTAGCCTGAATGATGAATCAGCCATTTGCACTAAATTCCAGTCTCTGCAATTAGAGAATCCTGTATCCCCAGTGCTGGGACTGCCATAAAGTAGGTGTTCAATAAATATTCGAGGACTGCCAATCTCTATTTCACGATTGTCAAAAAAGGAGCAAGATTTTAGGGGATGTCATAGCCTTGGTTCTGAAAATCCCAGTAATCAGTAGCATACTGGGTTTGCCATCACCTTGACTCAAAACTTTCCGCTTACCAACTGTGATCCAGACTTTGCGCTAAAGGCTGGAGATTAAAAAAAAGTTGTGGTCCTTGCTTTTAAAAATCTGAGAATTCCTGGCAAGGGAAATAGTAATACAACAACAACATCAACAACAAAAACAACATTTATTGAGCACTTGCTGTATTCTAGACACTTAAGTCATTCGTTTAATTTGTTTAATCCACAACTATTGTTATTAGTCCAGTTTTTTTAAATGTGTAAACTGAAGCACAGAGAGTTATAAAACTTTGTATAATTTGCTCAAAGCTAGTACGAAACTAGAATATAGATAGAAGTACAAAAACAAACACTGAATATGTAGAGTGCTCTGGTTGGGTAAGTACATGGTGTAGAAAGGAGGCACCCTTGATTTGGTGTGGTGTAATGGGGATTGGGGAAGAGTTTCAGGAGGAAGTGATTTCTAAGACTTTTCCTTCTTATCCCTACTTCTGTAACTTGGATGTGGAATCTGAGACATCTGTTTCTCACAGTTATTTAACTTCAAACAGCTATAATTATATCCTTTATGATCAGTAGCCTGCTTTGGTGGCAAGAGCTGGGGCTCTGAAGTCAGACACACTTGGGTTTAAACCCTGTCTTTTCCATTTGCAAACTGTTCAATATTGGGCAAGTTACCTAACTTCCCTGAGCTTAAGTGTTCTTATATGTAAGACAGGGTTAATTACACTCACCTGTTAGGTCTGCTGAAAGAATTAATTGAGATAATATATGTAAAATATCCATCACACAGAAGGTACTCAATAAATGCTAGTTTTATTTCTCGACAAACATGTATTAGTGTCCCACCTACTCCATTATGTTTCCCCACAAATAGTAGATGACTAATACATGTTTGTTGATTTGATTTTATAGGAATGAAGAAATAATTGAAAACATCAATGTTATATTATTAAATCATTGAAGGAGCTCAAGAACTTTCACCCCAAACTATGACTCCTTGGTATAAAGAATATTTTTGAATTAAAGGCTCTTTGAGATCACAAGGCATGGAAGGGGCTTTCCCTCTATCTGCATAAACCTGACTGATCCATCAAAAGAACAATTGACTTCCCTTCTCTTCCCTGTTATCTCAATACATTGCAGGAAAAGAAGATCAAGACTGCAACCAGACCTGGCCTATATCATTTTAAATATAATAGCTGTCTCTCAGGTTAATTTACAAGTCAATCTTTTTTCCCCATTCCTTCATTCTTCCAAGTATCTATTCATTCTCCCTAGCAACCATTTATTGTCCCTAAACCTATACTCATCTGCCCTTCCCCTCTAAAAGACAGGTATAAAAATATCTGGATCCCATTGGGATATTGGGTTATCACTCTGTGATTCTCCCCAGGCCCACGGTAAATGAACCTCTTCCTCTCATTAACCTGCCTTAATTGTGAGTTGATCTTTCTGCGAACTTTTGGAGGAAAGGGGAAGTTTCCCCTCACCCCCGACATCATCAGGCATACAACATCCTCCTGAAATATTTTTCTCTTCCTTTTTCTTTTCTTCTTCCCACTTCTATCCTCCCTACTCAGCTTAAATTCTACTTGTCTTTCAGGTCTTGGCTTAGAAGTTGTCTTCTCCAAAGAGTTTTCCCTGGCTGAGTTAGGCTCCCACCGACCCCTACTTCTGTAGCACCTTGGGCTAGAAACTGTAGGTGCCATACAAGCTTTATTATTTAATATTATTATCTTTTATTGAAGTGAAATCCATATAATATAAAATTAACCATTTTAAAGATAATAATTCGGTGGCATTTAGTACATTCACAGTGTTGTACAACCATCACCTCTATCTAGCTCCAAAGTATTTTTGTCGTTTCAAAAGAAAACTGCATACCCATTAAGCAGTCACTTTCCTTTTCTCTCGCCCACTAACCCTTGGCAACCACCAATCTGCTTTCTGTCTCTTTGGATTTATCTATTCTGGATATTTTGTATAAATAGAATCATACCACGTGTGACCTTTTGTGTCTGGCTTCTTTCACTTAGCATAGTGCTTTGAGGTTCCGCATTGTAGCACGTATCAGTACTTCATTCCTTTTTATGGCTGAATAATATTCCATTGTAGGTATATACACTAGCTTTATTATTTCCTTATTTCAAAATGTTGCCCAAGTCAAACCTAAAGGAAAACCTAGGGCCTGGAATTATCTGTATTTAGAACAAGTTCAATACCAGCAGGTCTTGAAAACTTTGGTTCAGGGTAAAAAGACACCAAGGTAGTACATATTAAATCTATTTTCGAAGACAATATTGCTTGTGTGAAAGAAAAACAATGTACAACAATCTGACTATGGGACATTCAAATTGGGGGTTAAGAAGCACAGATTAATCAGTCTTCACCCAGCTCCCCAGAGCCTTCCCAACAAAGACCCTTGCTTAACTCTTAGCAGCTGGGCTCTCTGAGATTTCGCGGTTCCCTACCCATGCTATTCAGGTTGCATTTTAAAGAGGAGCAACCTAAGTCTAGTGACTCTGGCACCAAAAGCTGTCCTTAGAGTGTAGAAAACTTCTCTGTTGTGACTTGAGCAGTTACTGTGTGGAAGGCACCATGCTGGGTACTGAAGAAGGTGTAATTTGGGGAGGATTTAGATTGGTTCTGTTGCATGTTAGTTTTTTCTGTGGAGGAACTGATAATTTAAGTGAAATTAAGATATATGAACAAAAAAAGGTAAGTGTGCCAGGACGTGCATGATTATGCCACATGAGTTCTACAGAGAAGAGTTGTAGGCAGAAATGAACACTTCACCTGAGGATTTTCAGAGAAAGCTTCAACAAGAAAAGGAGGATTTGAGCTGTTTTTAAAGATATGTAGGGCTTGTATCTAGAGAGGAAAAGACCATTCCAAGTAAGAAATGGTCTTAGTTAGGCTAGTGAGTTTGACTATTGAGTTTGGCTCTGAGAAGTCTTATTGTTTCAACAAAACCAGAAACAAAGCATGTAGCAGGTTACAATCACTCCAGAGTGAGCCAGCAGAGCCATCTGAAGAGGAGAATGAATTTCTTTAAGAAAACAAAGACTCGAAATCTGGATTGGAAACTGTGGCTAATTCAATTAGATGATAGAGATTTATTGCTAAGGAACCCCAGGGGAAGGAACCGAGTTTCTTTGGAAACTGAATATCTCAGGTCTTAAAACTAGATATGGAAGAGGCTATGATAATGGTCTCAAACTTTCTAAATTCTTTTTTTTAAAATTTCTTGAATTGTTCCTATTTTTTTTTTAAATTTCAGAATATTATGGGGGTACAAACGTGTTGATTACATGAATTGCTTTTGTACAATTTGAGTCAAAGTTATAAGTGTGTCCATCACCCAGATAGCGTGCATTGTACCTGTTAGGTATGAATTTACCCATCCCCTCCTCCCCCCTCCCACCTGCTGGATTTCTGTTGAGTTTTACTTCCATATGTGCACATGAGCATTGATCAATAAGTTCCAATTTAATAGTGAGTACGGGTGGTGTTTGTTTCCCATTCTTGCAATACTTCATTTAGAAGAATGGTCTCCAGTTCCATCCAGGTTGGATGGAAAAGGTATTAGTTTATGATTTTTTATGGCTGAGTAGTACTCCATGGTATACATATACCACATTTTATTAATCCATTCATGTATTGATGGGCACTTGGGTTGATTACACATCTTTGCGATTGTGAGTTATGCTGCAATAAACATTTGAGTGCAAGTGCCTTTTTGATAAAATGACTTTTTTTCCTTTGGGTAAATACCCAATAATGGGATTCCTGAATCAAATGGCAGGTATGCTTCTAGTTCTTTGAGTTACCTCTATACTACTTTCCATAGAGGTTGCACTAGTATGCAGTCCCACTAACAATGTATAAATGTTGCTTTCTCTCCGCATCCACACCAGCACCTGTTGTTTTATCACTTTGCGACAAAAGCCATTCTCACTGATTGTGGTTTTTGGTTTGCATGTTCTTAATGATTAGAGACGTTGAATATTTTTTCATGTTTATTGGCCATTAGTCTATTTTCTTTTGAAAAGCTTCTGTTTGTGTCTTTTGCCTGTTTTTTAATGGGGTTTGATTTTTTTCTTGCTGATTTGCTTGAGTTCTTTGTAGATTCTGGTAATTAGTTCCATATTGGATGTATAGCATGCAAATATTTCTCCCATTCTGTAGGTCGTCTTTTCATTCTATTGATTGTTTTCTTGGCTGTGGAGAAGCTTTTTAATTTAATTTATTTATTTTTGTTGTTGCTGTGATTACCTTTGGGGTCTTCTTCACAAATTCTTTGCTTAGGCTGATCTATTATATAAGAGTTTTTCCACCATTTTCTTCTAGAATTCTTATAGTTTCATGCTGTAGGTTTAAGTCTATTATCCATCGTGAATTAATTTTTGTGAGAAGTGTGGATCCTGTTTCAGTCTTCTTCATGTGGCTATCCAATCCAGCACCATGTATTGAATAGAGATTCTTTTCCCCAGTGTATATTTTTGTCTGCTTTATCAAAGATCAGATGGCAGTATGAGGAAGGTTTTATATCTGGGTTCTCTGTTCTGGTTCATTGGTCTGTGTCTCTGTTCTTATGCCAGTACTATGTTGTTTTGGTTACTGTAGCTTTGTAGCATAGCTTGAAGTCTGGTAAAGTAATGCCTCCTGATTTGTTCTTTTTGCTTAAGGTTGCTTTGGCTATTTGGTTTTATTCTGGTTCTATATGAAGTGTAGAGTTATTTTTTCTAGATTTGCAAAAAAATGACATTAAGATTTTAATGGGGATTGCGTTGAATCTGTAAATCACTCTGGGTAGTATAGACATTTTAACAATGTTGATTCTGCTGATCCATGAACATGATATGTTTTTCCATTTGTTTACATCTTCTGCGATTTCCTTCCTTAATGTTTTGTAGTTCTCCCTGTAGAGGACTTTCATTTCCTTGGTTAAATATATTCCTAGGTATTTTATTTTCTTCATTGCTATTATGAAAGATACTGAGTCTTTGATTTGATTCTCAGCTTGACTGTTGTAGGCATATATAAATGCTACTGATATGTGTACATTGATTTTGTAAATGGAGACTTTGCTGAATTTATTTATCAATTCCAGTAGTCTCTTGGACAAATACTTGGGGTTTCTAGATATAACATCATATCATCAGCAAAGAGCGATAGTTTGAGTTCTTCTTTCCCCATTTGGATACCCTTGATTTCCTACTCTTGCCTGATTGCTCTGGCTAAGACTTCCAGCACCATGTTGCATAGGAGTGGTGAGAGTGGGCAACCTTGTCTAGTTCCAGTTCTAAGCAGCAATTCTTTCAATTTTTCCCCATTCAGTATGATGTGGCCATAGGTTTATCATATATGGCTTTTATAATTTTTAGGTATGTTCCATCTACGGCTATTTTGTTAAGAGTTCTTATCATAAAAGGGTGCTGAATATTGTCAAATGCTTTTCCTGCATCTATTGAGAGGATCATATGGTCTTTGTTTTTGCTTCTATTTATGTGGTGAATCACATTTATAAGTTTGCATATGTTGAACCATCCTTGCATCTCTGGGATGAAGCCCGCTTGATCCTGGTGAATTTTTTTTTTTTTTTATGTGCAGCTGAATTCAGTTTGCTAGGATTTTATTGAGAATTTTTGCAACTATATTCATAAGGGATATTGGTCTATAGTTTTTCTTTTTTGTGTGTCTTCTGCTGCTCTGTTATCAAGGTGATATTGGCTTTGTAGAATTCATTGGGGAGGATTCCTTCCTTCTCAGTGTTATGAAATAATTTCTGCAGTATAGGTACCAGTTCTTCTTTGTAGGTATGGTAAAATCTCGCTGTGAAACCATCTAGTCCAGGACTTTTTTGTTGGAAGATTTGTTATTGCTGCTTCAATTTTGTTATTTGATATTGGTCTCTTCAGGGGCTCTATTTCTTTTCAGCCTAGGGAGGTTGTGCATTTCCTAGAATTTTTCCATTTCCTCAACATTTGCAAGTTTATGTGCATCCAGAGATGATATTTTGTATTTCTGTGCTATCGTTGTACTATCTCCTTTTTCACTTCTGATTGATCTTATTAGGGTCCTTTCTTTTATGTTTCTGGTTAATCTAGTGAGCGGCCTGTCAATTTTGTTTATCCTTTCAAAGAACAAGCTTGTTGTTTCATTAGTCTGCACAATTCTTTTGTTATCGATTTCATTTAGTTCTGCTCTGACCTTAGTTGTTTCTTTTCTTCTGCTGGGTTTGGGATTGGTTTACTCTTCCTTTTCGAATCCCTTGAGACAATTCATTAGATTATTGATTTGCGATCTTTCTGTCTTTTGGATGCAGGAATTTAAGGCTATGAATTTTTGTCTTAGGACTGCTTTTGCTGAATCCCACAGATTTTTATAAGTTGTGTCCCCTTTGTTATTTAGTTCAAAGAATCTTTCGATTTGCATCTTAACTTCCTCCTTGACCCAATAATCATTCAGCAGTAGGTTGTTTAATTTCCATGACTTTGTGTAGAGTGGAATGTTTTTGTTGGAATTGATTTCCAATTTTATTCCACTATGGTCTGTGAAAATACATGGTATAATTTCTATTTTTTAAAAATTTGTTGAGATCTGTTTTGTGGCCTAGGATGCGATCAATCTTAGACAATGTTCCATGAACTGATAATAAGAACATATATTCAGTAGTTTTTTGGTAGAATGTTCTGTAAATGTCTGTTAGGCCCATTTTTTCTAGAGTTCTATTTAAGTCCATTGTTTCTTTGTTTATTTTCTGCTTGGAGGATCTGTCCCATTCTGTCAGTGAGGTACTGAAATCCTGGCTATTATGACACTGCTGTTTATGATTTTGTTTAAATCAAGTAGCATTTGCTTTATGAATCTGGACACACCTGTGTTAGGTACATAAATATTTAGGATTGTTATGTCTTCTTGTTGAATGGTTCCCTTCACCATTATATAATGACCATCTTTGTCTTTCTTTACTTTTGTTGATTTGAAGTCTATGTTATCTGATATAGAACTGCTACACCAGCTTTCTTTTGTTTTCCATTTGCATGGAGTATTGTTTTCCATCACTCCACCTTGAGTCTGAATGAGTCCTTGTGAGTTAGAAGTGTTTCTTGGACACAGCAGATACTTGGCTTGTATTTTTTTATCCATTAAATCAGCCTGTGTCTCCTGAGTGGGGAGTTCAAGTTATTCACATTTACTGAAAGAATCGATAAGTGGGGTGCATTTCTGTTCATCCTGTTAAGTAGAAGTTTATTGCTTTGTTTTACCTCTTGAGCCATTGTGATGTCTGGGCTCTGACCTTTAGTTTTTGGGTGATTTTGTACTGGTGGGTGTTTACTGTGCTGATCCATGTATAATGCAGTTCTGAGTACTTCCTGTAGGGAAGGTCTGGTCTTGACAAATTCCCTTAGTGTTTGCTTGTCTGAGAAAGTCTTTATTTCTCCCTCATTTAAGAAACTTAGTTTTACATGATACAGAATTCTAGGCTGGCCATTATTCTGTTTGAGAAGACTGAGGATGAGGTCCCAATCCCTTCTGGCTTCTAAGGTCTCAGTTGAGAAGTCTGCAGTTAGTCTGATGGGTTTTCCTTTGTAAAGTACCTGATGCTTTTGCCTTGCAGGTCATAGGAGTGCCTCTTTCCTGTTTACTTTGGCCAGTCTGAGGACTGTGTGTTGTGGTGATTTCCTTTTCACAACGAATCTTCCAGGAGTCTTTGAGCTTCTTGTACCTGGATATCTAGATTTCTAGCAAGGCCAGGGGAATTTTCCTTAATTATTTCTTCAAATAGGTTTTCTAACCCTTGTGTATTTTCTTTTTTGCCCTCAGGGATGCCTATGATTCTTATGTTAGGCCTATTTACATAATCACATATTTCTTGTAGGCTTTATTCATTCTTCTTATTTCTCAGTTCTTTGTCTTTGACTGACTTGTTTAACTCAAAGCTGTTTTCTTCAAGCTCTGAGATTCTTTCTTCTGCCTGACCTAGCCTATTCTTAAGGCTTTCCACTGTGTTTTGTATTTCCTTGAATGAATTTTTCATTCCCAGAAGGTCTGTTTGGTTTTTTTAAAAAATAATTTGATTCTTTAGTGAATTTTTCATTCATTTCCTGCATTGTTTTTGTGCTTTCTTTGTGTTGGGTTTCTATTTTCTCTTGTATTTCATTGAGTTTCCTTATAATCCACATTCAAAATTCTTTATCTGTGATTTCAATCATTTTGTTTTGGTTGGTATCCATTGGTAAAGAGTTATTGTTTTCTTTTGGGGGTGTACTTTTGCTCTGATTTTTCATGTTTCTGGAGTTCTTTCATTGATTCCTTCTTATCCGGCCTCTTGGTTTAGACCTGAGGGTGCTAGGCCTGGCTTATGAGCCTGTCTCCAAGTCCTGGAAGATCATTCCCTGAGTGTGCCAGGCAGAGGGTGTTGGTCCTGAGTTGGCTATGGGGTGTTCAAGCAGGTTTGATGAACTTCTTGGGTTACCCCTGACCTGCTGTCTTCACCTCTTCCCAATAGTTCATAGTGAGTTAGGTCCCCCAGCTTAATTTCTAAGATGGTGGGTGGTACTTATGAGTATGAATCAGCTGTTTCCTGTTTGCTTGCATTGGAAGGCACTATGCTTAGCTATGGGGTTGTTCTCCCTGTCATTTATTGAAGTTTGCATAGAAGAGCCAGCTGCTGAGATGGTCTTTTGTGCCCATGGTAAGCTCTGGCCCCCCAGGTGGGGCACACAATTGCCCCAGGTTTAGGAGGGACCGTGTAGGCTCCCAGGGGCTTGCCTGATCTCTACTCCCCTTGAGGTAGGGGGAGGAGCAAGACAAATTGTGGCTGGATTGTGAGAGTCTGAGAGGCTTTGCAAAGCCTCAGTAGGGCTCAAAGGTTGCTTATGTGGCCACTAGCTGGAGCTGCTACAATGAAGTTCAAGACAATCTCTACAAGCTGCAAAGGCTGTTCCTGAGGGAGGGGCCTAATCACTTAAGTGCTAAGGTGCTGGGTCAGGCTTTTTCTGCCCTTGACCACTAGCGTAGTTTCTTTGTGGGGTAGGCTGAGTATTCACCCTATTCACTCCCTGGAACTCCACAGAACTCTCTTACCAGGACAGTCTGCATGAGTTCCTCATTGCCTGAAACCAGCTCTTGAACTACCCCTCAGTCTGTGTGTCTGACCCACGAGTTTTCATCTCCATGGGATGCTGGTGGGTAGAGTGATCCCCAATTGCGCACACCTGTTCCACCACAAGACCCCAAGGAAAGAGAGGTAGGCCTCTCTGCAGGGGCCTCTGCTGGGGGCCTGCTCTTGCTGGAGAAATGCAGCAGCTCACAAGTTTCTTGGCTTAAGCTGCACTCCCTACTGTAACGGGTGGAGGAGGGGCTGCTGCTTTTGTTCAGTTGGCTCGCCGGAGGCATTCGGTTGTCATGGGAAGCAGTGGCTAGGCTAATTCACTCTGAGTGCTGCACCCCTATCTACTATGGTGGTTCTCCAGCAGGGGTGGGGGATGGGCACACTCACAGATCCCCGTTCCCCAGCACCCCTCCACCCTCTTCCATGGATATGTCTGCAAGGGCTTTCTCACCATCCAAGTCCAGAACCGAGATCTCTCCCCTGCGATTCCCTGCACTGCTCTTGTGTCCCGGGGGTACTGGGTCCAATCTGCCTTTTAAAACTGCCAGCATGATTCGGTGAAACACCAGTGGGCAGGAAGCTCGCAAATTGTGGAAGTCTCACTCTCAGTGGCAGTTCAGCTGGGAACACACACCCACCATAGAGAAGCAGCCGTTCATGTGCTTCTTGGTTCAGAGTAGTCTCATGGTTGCAGTGGGGGCGGGGAGGGGCCACCGCTAGCCTCCAGCCTGAGCTAAAATTGCTCTCACTGATTCTGCGATTAGAGGAGGTGCAGAGGAGGTGCAGTGTCTAGGCGTAGGGAAGCTGGCACTCCAGTCTCCCGTGGTACTCTCCTGTGGAGTGTTCCTTTTGAATACCCGAACTCCTGGGGTTTGCTGGTTCACCCCGCTGTTCCTATTTAGCCACCATGCCTGGGCTCCTGAAGGGTGGAAGCGCCTCCGATGTGTTTTATATCCCGCTGTTCACGGAAGGTACTTAGGTGGGGGAGGGGAAGCCCTCTTACCCTTTCAGTAGGTATGAGCCTCTCTGGGTTTGTCTGTGCCACTGTCTTCTCTCTCTTCTTTTTTCTCAGCTTCACAGTTTTTCTTGGTTGGGTTCCCTGATATCTATGTTGACTCTCCCTGTGATCCACACTTGAGCTAAACTGCTCTCCACTCTCTTCAGTCTAGTATTCTACCGTACAGCAGGGACATCTGACAAGCAATGGCTCTAGTAGCCATCCTGGCTCCAACAAAATCTCTAAATTCTTTTTATATAAATTATGAGAGTAATTAAAGTTCTAAGATCACATTCTGTGGCCAGCCCCTAAGTCTTATCTACCTTTTCTATTGTGTTCCCATTTTAAATGGTAAGTTTCATTTTGCCAGTCTTCCATACTTTCAGTAAATGTGCTTTATTTCAAAGTCTGGAAAGGTTTACCTTTCAAAAATAGTTTATATAGAGCATATGTGAATCTATAATACAGCCTAAAAATTTATGAAAATTGTATTTTTATTAGCCAAATTGATAATTGAAGGAATGAAGACAAGGCTTTCCCTGGAACTAGGATAAAATTGTCAATCATGGCTTATCTTACTGATAGAGTTAAAAAAAAAACCCATTTAAGTATTATCTGGATGATTTTGAGTTGTTCCCTATTTCATTCACTCATTCACTCATTCATTTATTCATTTAATTGTTTCTTTAAGACAAAGTGTTCAGGATTGTAATAAATTTTTGGTTTTCCAAATTCGTGATTTAACAATTGTTGGTCAAATACAATTTAGTAAGTAAATAATAAAATCTGGAAATGGATTAATAAGGGTTTTTAGCTGCCAGATGATCTTCTAAAACAAAATGTTGAAGAAGTAAGAGGAATAAAGTAGGAGCATATGGATTTCATTTTCCTTGAAATATATTTTGACTTGAAAATTAAGGAAAAACTGGGATATAATATTTTTTAAGCCAGTTTTTAAAAAAGGTAAATATTTGGCTAAATGCAAAGTAATACCAAAGTCAAATATTTCAGTCTTAAACACTATTGCCAAATGCCAAAAGATTTTTTCTTTTAAATGACAATGAAAGTTAATAGGTCTCTCTTTACCAAAATCAGCTTTCTTCTTGTCCTTCCCACATGATTAAAAGATCTTGGGGAAAGAATTCTAAGTAAAGCTCCATTGTTAGAATCCTAAGCTGGGAGCTTCGAGACTTAGGTACCATATTTCCAGATAAAGACATGAAAACTTCCAGAAATCAGGAACTAGGAAAATGGCATTTTAAATTAAATTAAAGCCTAATTTTAAAACTTGGTAATTTTGTTACTATTGTGAATACTGTCTTCAGATCTTCATTTTTTTCCAGAATTGGAAAAATATTTTTAGTAAAGTTACATTCTAGTTAAATTACTTATTAAGTAGCATGTGAATATTTTTAAGAATTCAGGCTTGTACATCTCAGCATTTTCTCAAAAGAATAAATAAAAATGTTTCTATGAGCCTTTATCTTGTGCAAAATGTTCCAGTTTATCTTCCATGCATACATCAGGCAAACATGTGCTTCTCAGAGATTAAAAGTATTATTTTCTCCCCAAACAGTTGTATTTCCTCTTAGAGAGCTGCACCCAAACCAGATTTCCATCTGAGGAAGAAGCTGTTACATGGTGTTAAAAAGAGAATAAATCCATCTTTATAAGCAAATGATATCCCAGTTCACAGTATAAAATATAGTTGTCTAGCCTAAGAGAAAACAATCAGGTTGTTCTGGAGGACAAGTAATTTTGCCAAACACAGTAAATCTCTGTAAGTCAAAAAAAGAACAAACATAATCTTCTTTAGAATATTAATGATGTAAATTTATCAGGGGAAAAATTACCAAGAAAGAAGATTAAATGAGAGCATGGGGTCTTACGGAAAAGTTTACTACAACTAGGGATCTTCTCTACAAATACCTCTCATCTTTTTTATGGTCTCTGTTCCTCATGAGTCTCAGTTTACATCCTACAAGCAGCTAGGGTTGAACTGAGGGAGTTTCTTGCTCTCAGCAACAGATCTTTGCATAGAAACCACCTCTCTGTGAAGGGGTGACTGGTTAACTGCGGCAAATAAAGAAGGGTTTAAGGAGAGAAGACACAATCAGAACATTAACTTGCCAGGAGCTTCAGAGGAAAGGGACTAGCAAAGCAGTTTAATGGGGAAGATCACACAAGGTCGTCTCTTTTTACCCCATTTCCCTGGCATATGAGCATATACACAGAAATCTCTCTGTAAAATTGTTCTCTGTGTTCATGTTCTCAAGGCAGTCTTACAGTTGAGATTGTCTTATAATGAAAGAGGTTCTCTGATACTGCAGAAAATAGCAAATGCATGGCCACCTAAGGTGGAGGATCTGGTATTAAATCCTGATCTCTAGGAAAAGAAATACAACATTAGATAAGACAAACAATGTAATAAGAGAAAATACCTACCAGCATGGTATTGGGTACAGATTATTTTCTTCAGAAACACTTAAAGATTAAAAAGTGTTATAGTAATGTTTTGATATAATTTACACTGTAATACTTTATCATTGTTAATTTGTATATATTGAATCTCCTAACTTAACCATATATTCATTATCTGTCCGTGTTTAGTGAGTATTTACTTAATTGTTAAAGGTTAATAGTGAATGGTACTTGGGAAAATAATTAATAGCAAGACCTTGGGCATGAGTCTGTGTATGCCTAAAGCTTGAAAACATATGATGAACAGTGCAAACTGACTTTGTTTTATAATGCTGAGTAAAGTCTCATAGAATTACATTAAATGAGAAATGAAACTTGACACTCCTGGCTTCAAAATTTAATTTTGAAAAAGGGGATCATGGCATCCCCCAAATGGCACATGTCTGCTGACTAAGCAGTGCAAGATGCTGTAACTAAATCCTAAAAGCGAAGGTTGAAAATAGAAATAATTGGAGAAAAGGAAAGAAAATTGTGTTAGTAAATTCAGCAACCACTAATCACTGTTTTTTGATCAAAGGCATCTAGACACTACCTAACTCCATTCTATTAGAGCTTTTATGACTGCTGCAAAGAAGTGTGCATTCTTGTTATCTTATTTACAATGTAGAAGATGTCTGTATAAACAAATATCTCCTGAACATTTGTCCATTTGTCAGAGTTGCCTGTTCTCTGGGCTTACTTAGAAATTTGATTGGGTGTTAACTATCGTTTTTTTGGAAGCTACAGCCAGCAGTCCACAGACTTACAGACTTACTACAGTTGAAAAATGGACATGCTATTTTATATTTAGTTCTCTGGTTCCAGCCTGGCTGAGAGATCCTCTAACTCTGAGTAGCACTTTCCCAACTGTTATGTGGCAGATGTCACAGATATGTTTCCTATAGGACCCAGATCTTTTGGGTCAATCTTGACTTCAAATATTATATTTTTGTCCTTTTGTTCGCATATGCCATTTATACTTGTCACATCCTGGAAGCGTAGTTTTTGAAACAAAAAATATGATTATAAATATAAGTGCCACCTCATCTTTCCATTGGAAATAATAATGTCAAATGTCGATTGAGAACTTGTATCCCAGGCACATTGCATGCCTATTTCCTACAGCAATCCTTCAGTGTAAAGTATCATTATCTTAGTTTTATAAATGGGCAAACTAAGAACTAAGGAAGGTTAAGTAGCTTATCCAAGACCACACGGCTAGTAAACAGAAATCAGGATTAAAATGAAACCTGATTGTAAGGTTCTGTTCTTCTTATAGGGCTCTAGGAAGTGTCAGTGGTTCAGGCCAGTCTTGAGGGTGTGTTGAAGGAAAGAGCTCTGTGATACCATGTGCCTCTGAATGTCTCTGGCTCAAGAGTTTCTCCTTTCTCCAGTTAAGTATGAAAAGCTCACTTGATTTACAACGTTTCAATACTGGGGAGGGGATGAAATTCATATTCACAACTTATTTTAATTAGTTGACTGCATTATCTAGCAGGACTCTGAGAACAGGATATAGGACCAATGGGTTTAATATAGAGTGGTTCCAGAAGGTAACTTTTCAGCTGAAAGAGGGGTGTAATTGAAAGCTCATGATGCTTTGCAGGGTCTGATTTCTGCCACCAGGGGCCAGTGTGCAGGTGCTAGAAATCTAGGCACGAGACAGCATCGGGAAAACAACTCAGGTCAAAATGGAAAATGTAAATGAAAACTGCATTTCAGTTAGTAAGACTTGGCAAAATGCCCCTGGCAGTTTAAACCCAAAACCCAAACTATAAATCATAAGTTGCTTATGATTAGGTCTATCTGAAGACCTGAAAATATATTCTGCCTAGATGGATGAGGATTGCTAATAAGCGATGATTTTAAATGGCAATGTGAGTAAGTCACAGCACCCAGAAACATACTGAGAACAGTTTTCTCAAATATATTAAAAATTCTCTTCTTGACTGATTGTCCTTAGGGTGAACATGTGACAAGAACAGAAAAAGGTCAAAATAAAGAGGAAGACTGAGAGGTATTTTTACAAACTATCGATATTTAAGTGCAAACACTTCATATCTTAAAATGAGAAAAAGTACTCCTGAATGTGT
This sequence comes from Indri indri, assembly GCA_004363605.1. NCBI lineage: Eukaryota > Metazoa > Chordata > Mammalia > Primates > Indriidae > Indri > Indri indri. The sequence continues at coordinate 6,508 of RJWJ010019421.1, read as the reverse complement.
TAAACAATTGTAAAAAGCCATTTCAATCCTTTATCTCTTAATTCTTTTAAGACAACACATGCAGTAAGAGGAAAACATACAAGTAATGTTAAAATATTTAAGAAAATTCATACTCCAAGAAAATGTCACATTCATTTTTATTACCTCCCAATACTTAATTTTTATCTAGGCTCATTTATGAACTATTTTGCTTGGTTATAGCAGGACTATTTGCAACAAATGCTCATATTTTTTCTGTAGACATAGCTATTTGGATTTTTAAAAATATGATTTGAAAATTAGGAGTGTTTAACATTTTTATGTTAAAATAATTACATACTCCAGGAAACTGTAAGGCATTTAGTTCTCTTCTTATTTTCCTAAATATAAATACCTTCATCTAGTAGTTGGGAAAACATATTCAAAACGGTAGTTTGCATCCTTCATGATTTAGTAGGAGCATGTGTCTGCTAAAGAGCATGGCGAAAGTTAATTGCTGTCTACTTGGAAAGCTTGAAGCAGCAGATTTTGCCCCTGGCAAGATAATTTTACAAAAGCAGGAACAAATAATGAGCCAGGCTGTCTCTCAGCCATTAGCGTGTCAGATGAAACCCACCCCCATATATATATGATAAACTTAAGAAAAGAGACACAAATTCAAAATGACTGTTTATGACCTAAGCAGAAAAACCATAACACAACACATAATATCACAAAAGGCTTCATCTGTGCCAGTGAATTTTGAGTGATGTATTTCTAGATTTTAAAAGTGCAGATTATCTTCTGGTGAAAATACCTGCCTGCATTAGCTTTGACTTACTTCATGTAGGTCTTTCAGTGCTGGGACTTAACATTGTGACCTAACATTTAATGTTATTAATCCTAATTTTAATCCGATACCAAGACTTGCTGTTGTATTGAATCAATTCAGGTTAATTCAGAATTATGTTGCTCCCACCCAGAATCAATAGACCCACTGTTGGTTCTTTCCAAAGCTGACCACCCAGTTTTGTGAGAATCTGCAGTGAATTAGAAAATCTGTCATTGCTGGGGAGACTGGGCAGCTCAGATATGGCATGTCATTCTCTCTGGTCTATACAATACCCACTCTTTGTCTACCATCTCCTAAACTAACCTGACATAACTGAGCCTGCCGGTCAATGAGATCTTTATTCTCCTGGAAGGAATGCCTTGCACACCAGCATTATTAAGAAATTTCTGGACAATGTTTAGTGGCTAAAGAATAATCCAAGTTTCTATTAAAAAGCCATCTGGGTAATTAATAGCACATTTGCTCTCAGCCTCCTCCCAATTTGTCCATTAGTGGAATAAAAGCTCAGGACAAAGGGTAATGTGGTTCAGTTATATTTTACAAGAATTCTTCAGGAAGTTGAAAACACATGATAGTTTTCCAAAGATACATATGTTTATGGGCTCTTAGAGTAGCAAATAGGAAAATTCATGGGCTTTAAACTGAAGTTTTCTGCTGCCACTAGCTATTTAAATTAAGAAAACTAATATCGAATATTAACAATTTGTCCCTGGAATTGACAAACATGTTGCTAGAATGCTCCAGAACTGTGTATAGGCTGGGATGTCTCTTTTAAGTTCAAAACATTCTTTTTTGAACATTTACAAATTTGAAAAAAACCAAGACTTTTGTACACTTTCTCCTGGTAGTTGAAGGCTTTTTTGGGGATCTCTTTTTAATTTTCATGCAAGCAGTATCCTCAGGCAGGATATTTCTGCAGCATTGCAAAATAAACTCTGTTTTTCTTAGTGATGCTTTCTCTTTCATTCCCTGTTAGTTTGCCTTTTTTATTAACTGCATATATAAAGAAACTTTGAAGTCCTGGGTATTTGTAGGTAAAAGTTAAAAGTTAAACGAGGATTTAATATGTTTCTTTTTGTCTTTTAGAATTATATTAAAACAGTGACCAGCTGAATACCATAGGAACCAGGAACTTATCAGGACTGTATTGCTGCAGAGTATATCTGGGGAGATATGAGGGTGTGTTGGGGGGTGTGGTGGAATGGGACATATGACGGGGTCATAACCAATGTATTTGCAAATATACTCCAGTAGCTTGGGAGGAGATGAGACTCAGAGACAGAGGGACAGACCGAAAGACACACAGAGAGAGAGAATCTGTCAGATAAAGCTCTGCATATATGGAAGTCATCAAGTTAAGAGGAGATTCTGCAAGACATTAGTTTTAGTTACTTTTTATTGCATGCTTACTATGTGCCTGGCTAAGTATGTCTATGGATCATCTTATAACGCTATAAAGTAGGTGTTATCCTCATTTTCCAATGAAGCTTTGAGAAGTTAAGTTCACACAGCTAGTAAGTAGCTGAGTCTACAAGGCTCTATGGCCTCCCACCACCCCGCCTTGCTCATTCCTCCCTCCTAGCAGTCTTTCTAATGCCAGCATGATGGTTAAGAAAACATGCTTTGGAGACACGCAAAGACAGGCTGGGCTGAGTCCTAACTTCATTCATTCATTCAATACTCTTTAAATGCCTCTTATGCCCCAGACACTGTTTAAGGCACAATGATAAGCAAAAATATTTCCAGCTCTTGCCCCCAGGGGCTTACAACTTGGTGGGGGGAGAGAAAGAGACAATCAAATACTCACATGGCTATAAAATTGTTAACAATGACAAGTGTAGCCAGGAGAAGTACAATATTCCCTGAGAGCCTATGCTAGGGGGATTTAAACTAGACAGGGAAGTCAGGGCAAGGCTTCCTGAGGAAGTGACTCTTGAGCTGAGATCTGAAGGGTAACGTGGCATTATCTAGGCAAAGAGGAGAAGGAAAATGAAGTCCAGGCAGGAGAAGCAGTAAAGGCCCCGTTCTGGGAGAGAGCAAGGTATGTAGCTGGGTCCTAGAGAGTCAGGGAGAAGTGCACAGAATGGAACCATGGGGAAAGGACCAGATCACATTGGCCTTGAAGGAACAACCCTGAGTTTTCTCTTTATCTTCAGAGCAATGGGAGACCATCCCAGGGTTGTGATGCTTTGGTATTTCCCTATGGTGAAACTCTTCCCTCCTCTTTCTTCTCCCTTTCCTCCCTCTCTTTCTTTCCCCACACATCAGATATGCCCAAACTGATGTCATTCAGAGAATCACCTCTATCATTTTCTTCCATTGTGGCTTTTGGTGGCACCTTTACCCCAGGATGCCTTCAGCTCAGGAGAAGGATCTAGAGGCTCAACAGACACTGGTCACCACTACCATAGAACAGCCTCAAGTAGGGAGTCCTTCTGAACTTGTAAGCATTTGAAGGAAAGCACAAAATTTTATTCCTAAACTAAGTTCTGTTTTAGAAACGCAGACTCTGAGATGAGTCGAAGGAATGAAGCTGTTTGAATAACCATTTGTGACTGTTTTTTTAATTTCACTGAGTTAGGAGGTTGGCTGCAGCGGCTGCCAAGGTGTGAGGGGAGCACAGAGCTAGAGGCCTGGGGGCCCTCACAGAGGCTGTTCTTGGCCAGCCAAAGCCATCCCAGGCTGGGTGGGCCAGGACTCTCCTCAGCAGAACAAATATTTGTTAGCACTTTACACAAGAATACTCTTGAGCTCATCGTATTTACATTGCAAATGCTCTGTAAATAGCAAAGCAGTTATGTGTACCTGAAATTTGTCATTTATTTGAGGACATTATATTCATAGAAGATGAGACAAATGAGTTTTGGAAGAGAGAGAGGAGTGCCATTAAAAAGCAAACAAACACAAAACCTCCAACAGAACCTCTCTGCCAGGGCAGACACTTAAAAGGCCACCCTAAAATGAATCCCAAATGAATGCTCCCTCCAAGACTCCCTCTTGGCAGGTTAAGTGGTCCTGGAGTTATAAACCCCAACTGGCAGTTCAAGCTGTCTCTGAAAGGAGGAAATGGCAACGTGGCACTGGCTCAGGGGTCTCCACAGCATCATGGTGGGAGTTGGGGGGGTTTCTCTGTGTCGGACCCCCCAGTGCACGGCCCCTGTGGACTATAACTCATTAGCAATGTCCGGAAGGAAGAGAACAGAATCCCTGTTTGCTAAAACAATGTGTCTTAAACATTTTCAGGAGCCACATCAACACAGGTCTACACATGTGGGTAGATTAGGGTCATGTGTAGAGAGTACTTTCCTATATGTTTTGGGACTGTGCTTTTCCATTATAAAATGAAAAAAAAGGGAAAACATTTTAAATAGAGTAGGTTTGAGGGAAAAAAACCCTCTGGTTCCCCAAAACAAAGTCAACACTCTTCCCATTGCAAGGGAAGTTACTCCCGCCTTTTTGTCTACACAGTTTAAAATTTTTATTTCTATACATTCTACATAAGGATCATCCCCACATGGAGCTATACTTCTGGAAGTATCTCCACCATTCTCCCAAACCTGTCCTCTGACAGACAGGTTTAGAGGCATGGCATCTCATCATTGATCTTTCTTTATATCAACATTTTTCTTCCTTTACTACTACTTTGCATATCAAATCCCTGCCTTATCCCCTCTGCCTCCTTTTCCCTACCATGTCCCTAAGCTTAAAGTAGTTTGTCCAGTGGCTTTCTTGTGCATGGGGTTTGTTTTATGTTAGGGCTTCTCTGTGCCAGGTGGTGCTGGGAAGGAGGAGTGGGGAGATAATGGAGAGAAGAGGCACGAAGGGAGCATGGGGCCCCAGGGGGCTCCGACCACTTCACAGATTGTGTAGCTGAAGGTCTGAGATGGAGACAGGGTCATGGAAGTTTGGCAGGTGAGCACACATCTGGCCTGAAGAAACGAGTGGGGGTGTATTTATTGTCTCTGAGGACAAGCACATTTTCAAAGATCTTTGGAACTCACAGTAACCCAGCCTGGTGGAGCCTTGCTCAAGAGCTCTAGCCAGCTACTAAGCCTGGCTACTCAAAGTGTGGCCTGAGAACTGTTTTCTTACTGGACCATGATCAGAAATTGAGAGCAAGTATTTAGAAGCATTTTTAGCAATACGACATTGCTGTGACATTCAAGTACATGATGAGGGGTTTCATCTCATGAATCGGGATACAAACCAATTGTGTTCAAATTCACGGAGCAAGTTGCGTGTGGCTTGAGCTGCATTCTACACACACACAGTAGGACTGGCACAGATTGGAAATTAAAATAAAATTAGTCCTTAGCCACAGTGTGAGAAGCACTGCAGCAAACTATGCTTTTCAGCATTTCCTTTCTTCAACTGTATCAGACTTTGAGACAGGAAGGAGGAGGACCAGGGTGTAGGACAATAATGATAACTGAGCACTCACTAAGTGCCAGGCTCTGTGCTAAGCACTTTACTCATATCAGATAATCTAATTTACACTGTTACTATTTCCATCCCATTCTACTAGTATTAGTTCCATCCTAGGAAACTGAGGAGCAGGAGGCAGAAGTAGAAGCTCCGTGGGTGGACCTCCGTCCTGATGGGTTCCAGGGTGAGCTCTGCCTCAGCTTCAGGCCCTTCCAGTTCACCCGGGTCTGCCCCTCTCACTGATTTGAACTCTGGTCCCCACTCCTTGCTTTGGCTCTCTCCCTGTCTTGGCTGCTGGCTCTGCCTGTCCCCTTTGCTGGCTGATTCACAGGGTCACAGAGAGGTGGGAAAGTCCTCTGAGGCAAGGGGCTGGGAAAGCAAGAGGAAAGAGTCAAGACAGGAAAAGAATCCAGGGAAAGAGCCTGGAGGAGTGAAGGAGAGCTTGGCCGGAGGCTATTCTTTAGGGAAAGAGTTGTAGCAACTTGTAGAAAGTAGAAATTTAGAGAAAGGAATAGATGTTTAAAGAACTAAGTGCAGGGTCATCACTTGCTGTGTTTCTCCGTAACCTTGGGAAAAGTCCACAGACCTTTCCATGCTTTTGGAGTAAGGTTGGTGAGGCTGGCGTTTTCCCTTTGCAGAAATGGTCCTGGGTGAGGGAAGAGCAGGCTGCCCGACCACATTTTGATTGTATAGCCTGGGACATACCGTTTACACCAGAGGGAGAGGAGCCTCGTAGTTGTCTCTCTTTGGTGCTTTTAGGAGAGCTAGGGTTGGGGAGGGGGAGGGGATGGAGTCTTCTACTTTCTTCCCACAGAGTAACCATGTGGGTGTGTGACAGTGACCTCCCCCCATGTTTCACCTGCGCGTCTGCAAAGCGCTACCCGGGAGAAGTCTAATTTTTAGCCAGCATTACCATTGCTTGATGAAGACTTTTCAAGGTGCATTTGTGCTCAATTCAGCATCCTCCTTTGCATTGTTTTCCATCAAAACAATTATTTTAATGATTTGTAAAGTGGTCTCACTATTTAGGGATCTGAGGTTAGTGACCCTGAGGAGGAACTGCTAACCTTGAGCAGACTTCTCAGGTTTGTCATAGGGCTCCTCCTATGGCTCTGCACAAATGTGCTTGTCATTTACACTCACATGCCAAACCGATGCTTTCAGGGAGAAACCTTCTTGTACACAAATCCTCATACATCTGTATGCCAGAAAATAGAACTGATTGTTCTTTACCAGTCTTTCAGGTGTGTCGCTAGGGCTGAGCTGTATTAC
>RJWJ010019420.1:0-30301 GCA_004363605.1 Indri indri | reverse complement strand
GAGGCCAAGAATACAATGCCTATAAAATAGGATCTGGTCCCTTAAGTAGGAGGCTGCAAGTCACAGAACCTAAGCATGTGGCACAGGATTCATTGAAGTGGTCAGGTGGTAGGTGGGAATATACAGGTATTGCATCCTAGAAATCTGGTGAACCTCACTGTATGCTGGTGAAACATTTGGTAAACACTATTCCTTGAGTTTGTTGGGAAACTGCCCAGGGACAGACTTAGTCTGCAGCATTAGGAAACTGGCAGGAAAATTTTATGATGCAGTGTGTTGGCTGTTTCTTGACACTCTTGACATAGTAGAAATGAGCTGACCAGGGGCTGCAGTGGTGGGCATTGGTGGAGGGGAGAATGGCTGCACTGAGGCAGAGGCTGCATTTTCTTTTACAACCTTTACATAGCACCACTTCAGCTGAATCGTATTGGCTAACAAGTAATCAAGGTCAGCCCAGATTCAAGGGCCCGGGATCCCTCTCAATGGTAGGGGGAATGAAAGAATTTGCAGATGTTTTAAAATTGCCACAGTTCCATAATGAGTTTAGTTATTTTTTATCATTGGGTATTACTTGTTTTCTGCTATTAAAATAATATTATGATAAACATCTTCATGTATATAGCTTTTTTTTGTATGAAAGTAGGATTACTAAATCAAAGGATCAAATGATACAGTCTTTCATCTGGTCCCTGAAATACTGCCATGTGACTTTCTAAAAGGATGGTGCCAATATATAATGCTATATGCAATGTAGTGATGATATTTCCAATACACTATTACTAGCAATATAAATTACCATCACACTTTAATTTGGTTAACTTAATATGTAAAATGTGTACCTTAATGTTTATTTGTATTGTTTTTATAATTGACAAAGTTGTCTTTTATGTTTGTGAATTTTGTCTTACATTCTTCTGGTTTATTTACTTAGGTCTTAGTGGCCATTATAAATTGCATTAACTTTAATGTGTCAAAAATATCAATCACTTCTATATTGTATTTTCCCAGTTTACTTTTTTTTGATTAATAATTTTCCTTGGAGAGCAGACATTTCACATTTTTTCTATCAAATCTGTTCATTGTTCTACATTCTTTCATCACATTTATAGTACTTAGAATGTTTTTCCTCCTCAAAAATTTCCAGATGTACTAAACTATCAATTATATGAGTGTCATTTATATTTTCATGGTTGAAGCTTTATAGTTACCTTCTTAAATCATGTAAAATTTATTTATTATATTACTTGGGTCTAAAGTCATTCTTTCCATAATGTCAATCAGCAAAACCAAATTATTGAATATTTCTACATTCACCTTTATTGATTTATAATGTCATTTTATAATATATTAAATTCTTATTTTATTTATTTTTATTTCAAAGTATACAGGGGTTCAAATGTTTTTGGTTACATGGATTGCTCTTACAATGTTTGAGTCATGGTTATAAGTGTGCCTGTCTCCTAGACAGTGTTCATTGTACCCTTTAGGTAGGTTTTTGTCTGTGCCCTCCTCCCCCCTCCCCACTGGTTGATTTCTGTTGAATTTTACTTCCCTCTATGCACATGTATGCTCATTGGTTAGTTTCAATTTAATAGTGAGTACATGTGGTGTTTGTTTTTCCATTCTTTGGATACTTCACTTAGGATAATGGTCTCCAGTTCCATCCAAATTGTTGCAAAAGGGATTAATTCATCCTTTTTCATGGCTGAGAAGTATTCTATGGTATACATATACCACCTTTTGTTAATTCACTAATGAATTGATGGGCACTTGGGTTGTTTCCACATCTTTGCAATTATGAATTGTACTGCAATAAACATTCCAGTGCAGGTGTCTTTTTGATAAAACAACTTCTTTTCCTTTGGGTAAATACCCAGTAGTGGGATTGCTGGATCAAATGGTAGGTCTACTTTTAGTTCTTTGAGGAATATCCATACTGTTTTCCATAGAGGTTGTACTAATTTGCAGTCCCACCAACAGTGCATAAGCATTCCTTTCTCTCTGCATCCACATCAGTGTCTATTGTTTTTGGACTTTTTAATAAAAGCCATTCTAAAGGTTAGGTGATGTCTCATTGTGGTTTTGATTTGCATTTCCCAGATAATTAGTGACATCGAACATTTTTTGTATGTTTATTGGTCATTTGTCCATCTTCTTTTGAGGAGCTTCTGTTCATGCCTTTTGCCCACTTTTTAATGGGGTTGTTTGTTTTTTTTCTGGCTGATTTGATTGAGTTCTTTGTTGATTCTCGTCCTCTATCAATGTATAGTTTGCATGTATTTTCTCCCATTCTATAGGTTGTCTATTTGTTTTGTTAATTATTTCCTTGGCTATGCAGAGGCTTTTTAATTTAATCAAGTCCCATTTATTTACTTTTGTTGTTACTGTGGTTGCCATTAGGGTCTTATTCATAAATTCTTTGCCTAGGCCTATATCTAGAAGAGTTTTTCCAACATTATCTTCTAGAATTCTTATGATTTCATGCCTTACATTTAAGTCCTTTATCCATCTTGAATTAATTTTTGTAACTGGTGAGAGACATGGATCCTGTTTCATCTTCTGCATGTGGATATCCAATTTTCCCAGCACCGTTTACTAAATAGGGATTCTTTTCTCCAATGAATTTTGTTGTTTGCTTTGTCAAAGATCAGTTGGCTGTATGTGGATGGTTTTGTATCTGAGTTTTCTGTTCTATTCCATTAGTCTATGTTTCTATTTTAGTGCCAATAGCCATGCTGATTTAGTTACAATAGCATTATAGTATAGCTTGAAGTCTGGCAATGTGATGCCTCCCAATTTGTTCCTTTTGCTTAAGATTGCTTTAACTATTCGGGCTCTTTTCTGGTTCCACACATATTGTAGAATTATTTTCTATATGTATGTGAAATATGTTGGCATTTCGATGGGTATTGCTTTGAATCTATAAATTACTTTGGGTAGTGTGTACATTTTAACAATGTTGATTGCACAAATCCATGAGCATGATATGTATTTCCACTTGTTTGCATCACCTTCAATTTCTTCCCTCAGTGTTTCATAGTTCTCTTTGTAGAGATCTTTCACCTCCTTGGTTAAGTATATTCCTAGGTATTTTATTTTCTTTGTAGTAATTGTGAATGGTATTGAGTCTTTCATTTGACTTTCGGTTTGACTGTTATTGGTGTATAGGAATACCACTGATTTGTTTATGTTGATGTTGTAACCTGAGACTTTGCTGAATTTATTTATCAATTCCAGGATCCTCTTGGTGGAATCTTTGGGGTTTTCTAGGTATAAGACCATATCATCTGCAAAAAGTGATAGTTTGATCTCCTCTTTCCTAATTTGGATACCCTTAATTTCTTTATCTTGGCTGATTGCTGCTGATTGCTCTGGCTAGGACTTCCAGCACTATATTAAACATAAGTGGTGACAGTGGACACCCTTGTCTTGTTCCAGTTCTTAGTGGGAATGCTTTCCACTTTTCTGCATTCAGTATGATGTTGGTTGTGGGTTGTCCTATATGGCTTTTATAATTTCAAGATATGTTCCTTCTATGTCTAGTTTGTTGAGGGTTTTTATGATGAAAGGGTGCTGAATTTTGTCAAATGCTTTTTCTGCATCTATTGAGATGATTATATAATCTTTGTTTTTGCTTCTGTTTATATGGTGAGTCACATTTATGGATTTGCATACATGCAACCATCCTTGCCTCCCTGGGATAAAGCCCACTTTGTCATGGTGGATTATTTTTTTGATATGTGGTTGAATTCAGTTTGCTAGTATTTTACTGAGAATTTTTAGATGTACATTCATAATGGATATTGGTCTGTAGTTTTCTTTTTTTGTTGTGTCCTTTCCTGGCTTTGGTATCAAGGTGATACGGGCTTCATAGAATGAGTTGGAGAGGACTCACTTTTTCGTGATGTTATGGAATAATTTCTGCACAATGGGTACCAACTCTTCTTCTTTACAACAAATTTGGTTGTGAATCCATCTGGTCTGGGACTTTTTATTGTTGGAAGTTTTTTATTGCTGCTTCAATCTTCTTGCTCATTATTGATCTGTTTAGGAATTCTATTTCTTCCTGATTGAGTCTTGGGAGGTTGTGTGTTTCCAGAAATTTGTCCATTTCCTCTATGTTTTTGAGTTTATGTGCATAGAGATTTTCACAATATTCACAGATGTTATTTTGTATTTCTGTGTTATCAGTTGTAATATCTCCTTTTTCACTTTTAATTAGCTTATTTGAGTCTTTTCTCTTGTATTCCTAGTTAATCTAACAAGAGGCCTATCATTTTTGTTTATCTTTTCATGGAACCAACTTTTTGTTTTGTTGATCTTCTGTATAATTTTCTGTTTTCAATTTCATTTAGTTCTGCTCTGACCTTTGTTATTTTTTTTTGTTCTGATGGCTTTATGTTTGGTTTGCACTTCCTTTTCTCGTTCCTTGAGACATGTCATTAGATTGTTAATTTGTGATCTTTCTGACTTTTTGTTATATGCGTTTCAGGCTATGAACTTCACCTTCCCCCTGAGACTGCTTTTGCTGAGTCTCAAAGATTTTGATAGCTCGTGTCCCCTTTGTCACTCAGTTTGAGGAATCTTCTGATTTCCATCTTAATTTCATCATTGATCTAATAATCGTTCAGTAGCAGGTTGTTTACTTTCCATGAGTTTGTGTGAAATTGGATGTTCTCTTGGAGTTGATTTCTAGTTTTATTCCACTGTGATCTGTGAAGATACATGATATGATTTCAATTTTTTGAATTTTTTGAGCCATGGTTTGTGGCCTAAAATATGATCAATCTTGGAGAATATTCCATGTGCTAATGAGTAGAATGTGTGTATTCAGTAGTTTTTGGGTAAAATGTTCTGTAAATGTCTGGTATACCCAATTGTTCCATAGTCCCATTTAAGTCCAGTGTTTCTTTCTTTATTTTCTGCTTGGATGATCTGTCCAGTTTTGTCAGTGGGGTGTTGAAGTTCCAGGCAATTACAATGTTGTTGTTTATCTCTCTACTTAAATCAAGTAGGGTTGCTTCATGAATCTGGGTGCTCCTGTGTTAGGTGCATAAATATTTAGGATTATTTGTCTTCTTGTTGAATTGCTCCCTTTACTATCATATAATGACCATCTTTGTCTTTCTTTACTATTGCTGATTTAAAGACAATTTTATCTGATATGAGAATGGCTATATCCGCTTTCTTTTGATTTCCATTTGCATGGAATAATTTTTTACATCCCTTAGCCTTGAGTCTGTAAGAGTCTTCATGGGTTAGATGTGTTTTCTGGAGACAGGGAGGGGCTAAAGCAGTCCCAACCAACCAGAAAGTCATGTGAGATGCACAACTGGCTGACCAGCTCTCACATCTTCCCCCTGCCTGCATGTCTGACCTGCTAGTGTGTGTCTCTGAGAAATGCTGGCAGGCAGGGAGCTCCCAAATTGCACATCCTTGGTCCACTACCAGTCCACAGAGGAAGAGGCATGGGCCCCACTCTCTGTGGAGGCTTCAGCCTAGAGTATGCACCTGCTGGAGAGAGCGAGCTGCTCACCAAATTTTCCACACAAACTGCTCTCCCAGTTGGAATGGGTAGGGGAGGAGCTGTGCCTGGTTGCTATGGCTCCTGGGGATGGGCCCTTCCTTGCCATAGAACCTGCCCTAATCACACAGCATGGTTTTCCTGTGGGGAGGATTAGTGTTCTCCCAGCTCACCATGTCTCAGAACCCCACAGTATTCTCCTGTTAGATCAGTCCATGTGGGCTTCCTCACCTTTCGAGTCTAACTCCTAGGCCTCCCTCCTGTGTCCCCAGCAACCTGCTTGAGTCTGGAGGGCACGGGGTCTGGTCTACTTGTCTGGTGCACTGGCATGCGACTCTGCAAAATGCCATTGGGCAGGGAGCTCCTGATTTGGGCACCCCAGATCAATTGCAGGCCCCCAAAGGGAAAGGCATGGGTCCTACTTTCTGTGGAAGCCTCAGCCTGTAGCACACAGCCCCTGGGAAGGGGTGCCAATCACCAAATTCTTGGCCCAAACTACTTTTCCTGTTGCAGTGGGTGGGGAAGGAAGCACCTCAATGGAAGAAAGCTGGTTCTCCAGCCTCTTGTGACACTCTCCTTGGAGGGGAACCCCACGTGGAGTGTCCAAGCTCTGAGATCATGTGAGTTCTCCCTTCTATACCATGTTTGCCACCATGCCTGGGCTTGTGGAGGTGGAAAAGCCTCCAGGAAACTTGGTAGCCTGCTAGTCACCAAAGGCACGTGGGAGGGAGAGAGAGATGGATCCCCCTTATCCCTTCACTGGGCTCTGAGCCTTTCTGGGTTTGACCCTCATCAATATCTTTTTTCCTTTATCTTCTTCCTTCTCTGCTTTTCAATTTTCCTTTATGAGATCCTCGGCAGTCTCTGGCACCTCTCTCTATGATCCACACCTGTTCTACGTCTCTTTTCTCCTCTCCTTTATCTGAAATGCTATCTTCCCTCCGGGATGCTCCAGCTGGTGTTGTCTCTAGTCATCCATCTTTGCCCCCTAAATCTTATTATCTAATCTAATCTATTTCTGGGCCATTTATTCCATTTAAGTTAAATAGTCTTTTGTGTTGTTTTCCTTTGATATGTTTATCTGTTTTTCCTCTTAGATGAACTTTAGAATTAGTATGTAATAAATTTGAAGAAAAAAGTTTGAGAATGTGACTGAGATTGCATTAAAGCTTGAAATTCATGTTAAGAGGTTTATCTTTTTACAGTACTTATTTTACACATATAGATGCATTGTATATTTCCTCATTTATTAAAACTTTTAAAAAGTATCCTTTAACTTATTGTAGCTCTCTTCATGTATCTGCATACTTGATCTTAAAAGCCACGGTTTCTTTTCTCCTTAAGGACCAGTGCCTTTGATAGGCAGATACTGGGCTGGGCTCATGGATGATAGTTTTTCAGTTGATTTTCATGCAATCAGGTTTCTTTTGAGCAATCCTTTTAGCTCTTTCTATTTTTTTCCCTTTTTTGGCATTTTATTCAAAACACATATATAAGTTTTTTCTTAAAAACATTTGTGTAGACCTGATGTTTAGAAGCCAAACAATAGAGTTCATGGGGTTGAGGAAGGGGGGTTTGCCAATTTCATTCATAAGAAAGATCAAGGGAGGGAGCTCAGCTGGTAGAAGATGAGAACAGCAACAGTTGTCTGAGATAGTGCTCATGGGGTTCAAGACACATGTGCGATCCATGTCTCTGTTAGGGGCCAACACAGTACATCATAGAAGGCAGCAGTAACAGACATACCCCATCTGGAAATCCTTTCCAGGGTTGAAAGCCTGAGCCTTTTCAGAATGGTCATCCAAAGAGTGAGAAGGCATTGATGCCATCTGTGTGGGAAGAGGGGACCACAGGCTACCCATATGATGGGATGTCAAGGCTCCAACGAGGGCCCATTTTTCTGACAAATTATTCTTCCTCTACCTGCTGGATCATGAGTAAAATTTCTTTGAGAAGAATCTAAATATTTTCCTTCATAGGCAGAAATGGCTAAAATGCCTGGGAGAAAGGACTTTTAGATTGAAGAATAAACAACTAATAGCTCATCCTCTCCTGATCTCTGCAAGTAGAAGGGCATTCAGAGCAGGTGGATGGGTTGGGTAAGGGAGGGGTGTGAAGAAGGGCAAAGGGGAACAGAGAGGAATTCTAGGGAACACACACCCAGTGCTCTGGGTTCGCATCCCCCCACTGGCTGGGTCTGTGGGCTTGGGACATCTGGAGAGAGATACGGGGTAATAATGAAGGAGGGCAGTGGCTGATGGTCCCACTGTATGAGCACTCCATTGTGCTCATTTAAAATGTCCCAGTCTCCAAATGCAGACACATAATGGTCACACCTCCCCTCCAAGAGGATGACCCTGTGGTGGAGTCATTTGAATTGACAATTAGTTCCAGTAAGCACTGAGAGGACTAGGAGCCCTATCCGGAAAAAGAAAAAAAAAAAAAAAAAGAGCCAGGAAAGAGGGAGCGAAGTGGGAGGGGGAAGAAAGGGACATGTGAGAAGTTACTAAACCAGTGGTGATCTTTACTATGCACTAAGGAAACGGGATTTGCGCACCATGTCACCACCAAAGTCACCTCAGCCTAGTGTCACTCTGAAGCCCATATCCCAGCGAAGGCCAGCCGAAGCTGCTTCTTGTTTCAGGCAAAACCTCCCATTCAATGGTGAGGGAGCACATACATCACACACTATTAAAATTGCCAGTTTCCATCGCTCTCACACCATTAGTAGAATATATATATCATTAAAGGAAGTGAGTTACAATATAAAAATATGGTAATTCAGACTGTCAGGTCACAACTGACAGCACATTCAGTTTCTTTCCTAAGCTGTCTCCAGAGACTCTATATTTAGCAAAAAGATGTTTCCCAGAAAAGTTTTCATAAATATTCTCCATGGGGGGAAAATATATATTTATCACTTCAACTTCATATAAAAGGAAATCTTAAAGCAAATGTTTTAGTAGCTGACTTCTGAGAAATTGCATGGATATTTTTAATCTAAAGGTGGAAGAATTTTTCTTATCAACTTGATAAGAGTCAGGGAATGCTCTAGTCTGGGTTGCCCACAAAGTTATTACCAGCATTAGCCTTGTTTTGCCCCTGCTTTGTCCTCCCTGCAGCCATACTCCATACCTGATTCTGGTGTTGCAGAGTGTGTTAATCATGGTTTTTATTTCATATGTTTTATGAGGTTTTGATATCTTTGGGCTTTGCTGACTGAGGAGACACTGCCCTCTTGGGGCTAGCCGATTCCTAGAGATGGAAAATGAGTCCCCCCATGCGTGGGTGCACCTTCCATGTGCAAACCAACCAATGCAAAGCCCATATCCACAACCACTTCCTTTATCAGGCAACCATCCCTCTGAGCCAATCAGCCCAGGGTCAGGTACAACTCAGAGGCAACTCAGGACAGTGCCTACAGCCCAGAGCCCACTGAAACAGGTCAACTGAGCCAGTCCTCAACCTGCTTAGCCTGGTTCCCCTGCCCTGCCCATTCCTTCCCTTGAAAACCTCAATAAAGTCTCAGACTCACATTTTCCCTCATTCTCTCTGCCTCCTGACTGAACCTGGTGCTTCCCCTGTCTCCCCCCATCCCATGGTGTGGCATGCCCCCTTTTCTTGGGAACTGCAACAAACTGTCTTTTCAATGTCAATCATCTTCTGATCTGTCGGCCTCACTAGAACTGAATAATAATAAAGTCTCTGTGTTTCAGAATGGGGAGGTTTCATGAATCTGCTCTCCAATAGCTCAGAGTAATGGATTTAAGGATTATTCCTCAAACTACATATAAACGATCCCAACTGGCCACTGCTTATCATATTTGGTCTCAGTTAAAGTGAGACTTGCAGGGTTCAATGGGTCTTCCTGCCTACTGTCTGGGGAGAACTATACAGTGATGAAAAGCTCTGGGATCCAGCAGCCATGGGAGACAAGTAGAAGGAAAATAAACTTGGCAAGGCTGGCATTAGGCAAGGCAGGCCAGGCCCGCATGGGAAGTCTAGTGAGGAGAGAAGACTAGAAGAAGGGAGCTGAACTGGGTAGAAGGGAGAAGCATTCCATTGAGGGCGGAATGAGGTGGGGAAAATGTGATTCCACAGAATTCCTCTCAGGCAGAGCAGTGGGGTTCTGATGAATGCCTTGATAAATGAGCTGGGCAACGTGCTTGTCCCCAGAGACACAGATGAAGAATGCTGAAGTGTGAGGACGTCACAGTTTCTTAGGGCGAGCAGACATGGAGAGTGGCAACAGCTACTTCGTGTGAGTGCCCCATGGGGTACGTTGAAGGGGCTGTGTGAGCACAGAGGAGGGAGCCACAGAGAAGTCAGCTTCTAGAGCCAGGAGGTGTTTGCCCCAGAGAGTAAGTAGGGGAGGAGAGGTGTTTTGAAGATAGTTCCATGCAGAGAAGACCGACTGTGCAAAGGTCAGAGAGAAAGTGAGCCAGGGAAGGGTTTATACAGGACGATTATATGAACAGATTTTCATTAAAAACATTTTTTTAAAATTGTGGTAAAGATCACATGACATAAAATTTACCATCTTTGTCATTTTTAAGTGTTCAGTTCAGTGGTGTTAAGTATATATATATTGTTGTAACAGATCTCTGGAATTTTTCCATCTTGCAAAACTGAAACTCTATGCCTTTTGAACACCGAGTCCCCACTTCCCTTACCCCCACCTCCACAGCCCCTGGAAATACTATTCTACTTTCTGTTTTTATGAGTTTGACATAGTTATCTCATATATGCGGAATTATATATTTGTCTTTTGGCAATTGACTTATTTCACTTAGCATAGTGTCCTCAAGGTTCATCCAACTTGTAACATGTGACAGGATTTCCTTTCTTTTTAAGGCCAAATAAGCTTCCTTTGTATGTGTTTACCAAATTTTCTTTATTATTCCATGGATGGACACTTGGATTGCTTCCACCTGTTAGCTATTGTGAATAATGCTTCAATGGACATGAGTGTGCCAATCTCTCTTTGAGATCTTGCTTTCAATGCTTTTGAATAAATACCCAGAAGTGGAATTGCTAGATAATATGGCAGATTTTCATTTTTAAAGATTATTCTAGTGACTGGGTATAAAATAAATTGGATGAGGCCAGTATTGGAGGTAGGGAGACTTTATTGAAGAGTTGAGGTAAGAAATAATGGCTTCTTAAGCTAAGGCAGAAGAAGTAGAGAGGAGTGGATAGACCCCAGGTAGAAGGATCATGACTGCTATCTGATGGGTGGGAGGGAGGAGGAAGGCGGCAATGGCGGGGCTCAGGTTTCTGGGTTGGGTAACTGTCTGGATAACGGAGTATGTCATTGTAGAAGCACAGGAGGAAGAGATGGATTGGATCCTGTGTTTGGCAGGCAGAAGCTGGGGGAGCCTGGAGGTGGAGAGGCCCTCTTCAAAGTCCCAAAGAAAACCTGGGCCAGGGCAGCAGCAGCAGGAGTGAAGAGAAAAGTCCAGACCAGCGAAGGCATCTGCTGCAGAATCTCTAACAGGGCCTGGTGATCAGCTGATTGAGGGAGACTTACAGAGACGTCTCTTAGAATTTTGATGGAATTTTGATCAGATTGATGGCGATATGAGACTAAGTTGCCTGGGATTTTCATACATATTTTGTATAGTTTTAAATAATTCAATTTTGAGATATCAATGGAATCTGTATAGATATCTAGTTGGGAATAGTGGAGTACTAGTTTAGTACTTTTTTAATACTTAAATACTTCTTTAGTACTTAATTATAATTTTTAATCATAGCTTAGGACAGGGATCAGGGCTAAAGACAAGGATTTAGAAGTCAGTCACCAACATGTAAGTGAGAAATGAGGTCGTAAGATAAGTGAAATTTACACCGAGGAAAGCAGAATGGAGGGTTAAGGATAAAACCTGGTGGAACCCCAGCATTTAGGGGGAAAGTAATGAAAAAAGAACCAGGGAAAGGGGAATAGAAAGAGCCAGAAATGGAACAAAGAAGATACAGGAGTTGGAGGAGCAAAGAAAAGAAGACAGAAACAGGGCAAGAAAGACTTTTGCAGGTGGTGGGCGAATCCAGGCTGAGCGTATGAGAACAGAGCTGATGTGCGGGGAGGGCTACCCTATTCCCACCTTTAGCCATTTAATTGACCTTGTAAACACAACGTTTTTTGTGCCATCATATCTTGATGGTGCCATATTTCCGTTACTCTCCATAGATTAGGGGATTTCAGCTGGGGGGAAGTGTCATTTTGTCTCCCTGGATGACACATTTTTGGTTGTCACACTGGGGCAGAGGTGCTACTGGCATGTCACAGGTACAGGGCAGGGATGCTGCTAAACATCCCACAATGCACGGGACAGGCCCCCACAACAGGGAGCCGTGCAGCTCACTACATCAAGTGGCAGGGCTGAGAAACCCTATTGCAGATTTGTCTTTTGGACACACTCATCCCACACACATCTTTTTAACGCTTCAGGCATTGTGTTTACAGTGAGAACGGTCTGCTCCCCCATGGCATTCTGGCTTTTTCTAGTTGGGGGTCACACAATGGGGCCCTCTTTGAAAGTGGGTATTTGGAAGATTCTAAACAGCCAGTCTACCTTTTCAACCAACTCAATCTGCACGTTAGTACAGTAATTTTAGCAATAGTTCTTAATAAATGCCATACAGACTTAAGGAAATATATTCAAAGAATTAAACATCTGAACTTAGCAAGGTCCCTTTTACTTGGTACCCCACTCCCACTCCCCACTGTTGCTGAATCCGCTGGTGTTAGAGTCTGGACATGAGACCGAGTCTACTCCTAGTTGAACTCCTTGAAGCTCTGGTCGTGCCGGTACTCCCAGGCATGCCGGTGCTAGAGACTTTGAGTTCTTTTTAGCTTAAATTATCACACTAGAGTTTTTTTTTTCTTCATTTCAGAATATTATGGGAGTATAAACATTTTGGTTACATGAATTGCTTTTGTACAGTTTGAGTCAAAGTTATAAGCGTGTCCATCACCCAGACAGCGTGCATTGTACCCGTTAGATGTGAATTTATCCATCTCCTCCTCCCCCTCCCACCTGCTTGATTTCTGTTGAATTTTACTACCATATGTGCACATGAATATTGATCTATTAGTTCCAATTTAGTAGTGAGTACATGTTTTTCCATTCTTGCAATACTTCACTTAAAAGGATGGTCTCCAGTTCCACCTAGGTTGTTACAAAAGGTATTAGTTCACCACTTTTTATGGCTGAGTAATACTCCATGGTATACATATACCACATTTTATTAATCCACTCATGTATTGACGGGCACTTGGGTTGTTTCCACATCTTTGTGATTGTGAATTGTGCTGGTATAAACATTCGAGTGCAGGTGTCTTTTTTATACGATGTCTTTTTTTCCGTTGGGTAAATACCCAGTAGTGGGATTGCTGGATCAAATGGTAGGTCTACTTTTAGTTCTTTGAGTTATCTCCACACTACTTTCCATAGTAGTTGTACCAGTTTGCTTTTTTTTTTTAAATAAGAGCAGTCACCAATAACTCCATTTCCTAGAAACCAAACAGCATTAATTTCTGCTACCGGGCAGCTAAGCTTCCTGATCTTACCGATCCCTGAGGACTCTTTGCATCAGGGAAATGGAGCAGGGGCAGGAGCAGGCATGCTGTCTGTTCACACCAGCTCTTGCCCACAGGTTCACCTCAGCTTCTGCTCCCAGCTCTCAGAGCCCATGGCAGGAGGGTCCGTGTGGGGCCTCTCCAGCTGCACTGCCTGGGTTATAATCTGCTCTATCACCCATCAGGGGGACAGCAATTGTGGGCAAGTGACTCAGTGTCTCTCTTCATGCGAATTTCCTCACATGTAAAATGGGAATAACAGTACCCCTTGCAAAAGGTTGTTTTGAGGATTAATTAGGTAAATACATGCAAAGCGCTGAAGTAGTGCCTGCGACATGTCAGCGACATTAGTACAGTAGTTATTAGATCTTGCTTTAGTTTCCCAGGGTTGCTGTAACAAACCACTATAAGCCGAGTGGCTCAAAATAATGCAAATTAATTTTTCTCACAGTTCTGGAGGCTAGAAGTTCAACATTAAGGTGTCGGTGGGGCTGTGCTCCCACCGAAGGCTCTGGGGAAGAATTCTTCCGTGCCTCCCCTAGCTGCTGCTTGCTGGCAGAAATCCTTGGCATTCCCTGGCTTATAGCTGCATCAGTCTGATTTTCACCTCTGTGTTCACATGGCTTTCTCACCTGT
Organism: Indri indri; assembly: GCA_004363605.1. Taxonomy (NCBI): domain Eukaryota; kingdom Metazoa; phylum Chordata; class Mammalia; order Primates; family Indriidae; genus Indri; species Indri indri. Next base: position 16,559 of record RJWJ010019420.1, on the reverse strand, counting down.
GTGTCTGTACATCTCCATTATCTCCTCCTTACGAGGATATCAGTCCTTGAATTTAGGGCCCGTCCCTTGTCCAGTATAACCTCATCTTAACTAATTATATGCGCAAACCTCCTATTTCTGAGTAGGTCATATTCTGAGGTTCTGGATTGACAAAAATTTTAGGGGGACCCTATTCAACTCACCATTCATATTAACCAACAAATTCATATTGGTTTAGCAAGTGGTTCTCTTGGGTAAGGAAACCTATTAATATGTCTAGCTTCTTCAGACAAAATTTAAAAGCTGGTTCTTTAAAACAGTCCTGTGATAGCCTGAACACCATCTTGGAGAGACAGTTTACAAAAACACAAATCCAAAATAGTGTTTGATTCAGACTTCATCTGGTACGTGAGCTGGCAAAGAGAGCTGTGGTGGGAAGAGGAGGCTGAATCCAATTCAGCCACCACCTGTCTACTGACAAGGTGACGGACCCCTGTGCGATCAGCTCAGGCAGCAGCATCTTCTGTAAGGGAGTCACTGTTCTGGTTTATGCTAAACAGAGCTGGGCCTGCGTGTTCAGAACACAGCCCCACAGTGCCCCAGCGCAGTGTCAGAAAGCACGTAGTAAGGCAATGGTGCCTGCCAATACCTTATTTATGGGCAGAAAAACCACACATATATCTCTTTAGGTGGGTGTCCCTCCCCAGGCTGCCAGGCACACAGCACTTATGTGTGCATTCCCAGCATATGCTGCCTGGAGATTCTCCTGGCCCAGTCCAAGGCACGTGCTGGTATCCTTTTCATTGTGTCCTGTGTGAGTCACAGGTGATGCTTACCAAGTCCATATCAGAGCACAGCCAAATACATAAAATACCCATTTAACTGTTACAGAATACACCTGAGAATTTTCTACTTCTTCGTATCTGTTGATGACGACCCTTATGAGCACATCTTCTAGAAGGGTGATTTGGGAATCTTTGTGTGCACACAACTCACCTGGGGATCTCGTTAAAATGCAGATTTGGATTCAATTATGTCCAGGAAGGATCCAAGATTCTGTGGTTCTAACAGGCTCCCAGATGACGCCGATGTTCCTTGCCCATGGCATGGACAATGGGTAGTTCACCTAGCAAGGCTCTATGCCAACTGCCCTACCCAAATACTTCTCCAACAGGTCTATAGCCTGGGAAGGGTACTTGTGGAATAAAGCTCATGGAATCTGGGAGTGAGAAATACATTCACTGTCCGAGGGACACATCTACGTATAGAGGAAAGAATGCTAAACCCGAAATTGGAAAACAGGTGTTGGTATTTAAGCCCTGGTTTTGCTGCTGAGTAGCTATGTGGTCTTGGATTCATCACTTCACCTCTCTAATGCCTCACTTCCTGAACCAGTACAGCAAATATAATGACTCTCCCTTTAACTACCTATCACTCGGAGTTGGTGAAAATCAGCTGAGGTCATATATTTTTAAAAACTTTGTGAAAAGTGCTAAGCACCATTAAAAGTAGGTTATTCCTTCCTCACAGGCTGTCGAGAGAATGAAAGATTGGCATTGGTCCGCAGGAGAACTCTGTGACATGAAAAACTCCATTCCTGGTATCTCTACTTGCCTCCTCGAGAAATGTATCTTTCTGGGTGCTCTAGGACAAAAACATGCTCAACCAATAAAGCTTTTATTAATAATTTAATAAAAGATGAGAGAGAAATCATGGACCTAGATAGTCTAGGCACAGTAGAGAGAGGGTCACGGGTAATGAGGGTGGGTTTCTTCACTGTCTAGTGCCACCGAAGTATCCTGTGGCCTGTGCCTTCCACCCCACATCAGTGCCACTCTGGCCCCCACTCTCTGCTTCAGGGAGTCTTATGTGTACCCTGAGTGATGAGAGGTGGTGTTGTACAGTGGTTGGAACCACTGCAGTCTGGAGACAGACTGTAAGAGTTTGAAGCTTAGCTCTTAGTATTTGTTTATTTAACAGTTCATTTAACCTCTCTGTGCCATGGTCTCCTCGTTTGTACATTGGACGAGACCAGGCACATTCAGGGGGTATGGTTGTAGACCATTTGTTCATCGGAGTCATATAAGAGTACAATCAGCCCTCCACATCCTTAGTGTCCACATCCATGGATTCAACCAAGGGTGGGTCAAAAATATTTGAAAAAAAAAATCCAGTGAAAAATAATAATACAATAATAAAAAATAATACAAATTAAAACATACAATATAATAACTATTTACACAGCATTTACACTGTATTATAAATAACCTATAGATGATTTAAAGTATATGGGAGGATGGGCATAGGTTATATGTAAATACTGCACCCTTTTATATTGGGGACCTGATCATCCGTGTTTGGACATCCATGGGGGGTGACCCCAGAACCAATCCCTTGTAGATACCAAGAGATGCAACTGTACTTACTGCTGAGAGTTGTGAGGATTAAATAAATAAGCGAATATAAATGCACACACACAAACAAAACACAGTAAGCTCTATGGTTAGCTATTACCTTAATGTTGAATGAAAGGGAAGCCGGTGTTGAGTGCAGGCAGAATATAGGCTGAGGAGGGTAGCAGGTTGCACCCCAGCACCGTGAGATAAATGCCTAGTGGGGCTTCCAGCTTGGACAGTGTGGTGCCTTGATCAGTAATGAGTGACCCCAGGTACTGGCTTGGCTTTTACCCTCTGGCTGGTCTCCCCTGCCACTCCCTGGCACCGGCCATCTGGGTCCTGACTCCTAAGCTGACTCTGCTTTCACTCTGGTCCCCCAGGTCAAAACATCTGTCTCTTCTCCCTGATGTCTTCTAAGGTCACTGCAGGAGTATGGTCTCTGGATGGCCTTGGCTGTCACAGTTCTCTCTTACTCCTGCTTGTAGTTCTCAGAATAACTGGATAATGTACCAAGAATGCAGTCTCCTGAGATAAGGAGAACTGTCTGAAGCAGCTCAGGCTATGCCCTCCTTCCTCCTAGAATAGGCTGTTCTGCAGTGCTTGAGCTCAGCGAGTCCAATTACACTCAGGGTATAAAATCCAGAGCTGAAACAGTGGTATAATGTGGGACATGTGCAGGGGAGACCCTGTCCACCCTGGGCAACTTTTCTGAGCCTGTAGGGACAAGCTCACCATGGATCCTAGGCTTTTGTTTATCCTTGATGCCTATGTAATAAATTTGCTTTGTCTGATGTGTCGATGTTCCATCTCACTGGATGCAAGCACACGGTAGAGAACCTTTGCTGTCACACCTCATTGCATCCCCTCCTTGTGACCCTCTTCTTGTCTCCCTGAGGACAGGATGGGGTGGAAAGAGGGTGTCCCCCTCTTCTCTCTATTCTCGGTCTAGTTCTATTGTGCTACACAGTATTTCCCCTGCTTCCCTCAGCTCTTCTCTTGCTTTAGTAGCGAAATATATAAATATAGGCAGTCCCCAGGTTACAGACAACCTGACTTACAGTGTTCCGTACTTAGGAACGGGCTCCCAAGGCTCCCAAAAAGGATAACTTGTAATTAATTAATTAAATTAATAATTCGGGAGCTAGTTTCTTCTGCACGTGTAACCAAGCCCATGTGTCATAAGCTGTTAATTGGTGCAGTGTCTTTACACCAGTGGCTAGTCTCATAGAGAAGCAGCTGATGGAAATACAAGAACACAATCAGAAGATCCAGAGCCAAGAGAGTTTACAACAAAAGAACTGCTGAAATCTTTCATCTCATTGAAGCAGGATTTGCTAAGCTCGAAGAACAAGATCGTAACATTGAGCAGTTAACAAAGGTTTACCGTCCAGTTAGTGAGAACATCAGCTGCTACAAGGCCATGTATGATGAAAAAAAGAAAAACATTGTGCAAACAACCCAATACCTTTTTGGAGACACTGACTTCAGTGATAAGCTCCCCTCCTCCAGCAACAGACTCAAACGTTGATTCCCTGGCTCCCACTCCACCCTCTCCAGCACCAACTCCATCCTCTTCCGATCAATGTCAGCTGCCTTCTTGCCACACAAATGCCCCTTCTGGGAGGCAAGGCACTGTGCAACATTAGGGAGGTGTTAACCTTTAACATTATTTTTTCAAATGTCTCCTATTTCCTATCTAAACTTTCTGTATGAGTTTGGTTTTATGTTCTATTTGTTTGAATTAAAAGAAAGAGCATGATAGTTTCTGCAACTTATTATTACAGTACATGGATATTATTATTATTACAGCATTACATTGTATTTGTATTACCACATATGAGCTATTATAGCATTATTATTACTATATATGTGCTGTTCATTAGGGATCAGAGTTACATACAAATCTGACCTAAACATGTTCCCAGGAATATTTCTCCTCCATAACCCGGGGACCACCTGTATTCAATTCTGTCTATACAACAATCCTACATTTCAAGGCAACATGAAGACCTCTTACTGGCCAGGGGAAAGGCCACATGCACAGATACAGGAAAAAAACCCCATGGACATTCATATTCAAGATATAAAGCCTCTACGTATACTGTAGGAAAGGTACAAATGCAAGAAAGGTAGAAACTTGGGAAAAGGAGAGCGGAAGAGGGTGCCAGCAATCAACCAGTATTTATTGATTTTCTCCATGCAAGATGCTGTGGGGACGAGCAGGAGTGACTAAGTCTGCAAAGCCCAGGTCTCAGTGTTGTGTAACCCAGGACAGATCGACCTCTCACAAGATGTGAGAGTGAGGGATATTCTCACTAAGGGGAGGCCCAAAGAGTTGAAGAAGTAATGCCAGCTTCCTAATTTTTGCTTCTTCCATGAAAGCCTTGCTAGCTCCAACCTGGAGGAATTCATTCATTCATTCGTTCATCCATTCATTCACTCAACAAGGGTTTTTGGCAGACCTCGCACTTTTGCTATTCCAGGCCACCTAAGGCTATTATCATGGCTTATATTAGTACATTTCTCATTCTTGTCTGACTAATCAGCCTACTTCCCTTTATGTAACAGTGTTGATCAAAGTGCACGTGGCTTTCCATGAGAATTTCAGCTCGGCAAAGTGGAAAGAATGGCTCTGCCACTTACCGGCTATAGGATTTTGAGCAAATTACTTAATCTTTCTGAGTTCAGTTTTCTCATCCACTAAATAAGAATGGTAACACTAGTATTAGGCAGTTCAGGTCGTCATAATAAAATATCATAGACTGGGTGGCTTGAACAACAGAAATTTATTTTCTAACAGTTCTGGAGGCTGGAGATCTCAGCTCAAGGTCCAGCAGTGTCGGGTTCTCATGAGGTCTCTCTTCCTGACTTGCAGATGGCCACCTTCTCTCTGTGTCCTTACATGGTGTAGAGATAGAAAGAACTTCTGTCTTCCTTTTCTTATAAGGATTCCAGTGTGATCATATTAGAGCCCCACCCCACGATGATATTTAACCTTAACTACCTCCTTAAAGGCACTGTCTTCAAATATAGTCACACTGGGGCATTAGAGCTTTAACATATGAATTTGGGAGGTCACAATTCGGTCCATAATAACATGCGCGCAGCCATTACCCACAGGTTATCAGTGAAGGGGCAGGTCCTGAAGGAACACACCACTGCCAGCCCCAATGAGGAGCAAGACCTGAGCTGACTCACACTCCCCAGTGATGCTACATTTCTTCTAGGGAGCCCTGTTGTCCTTTCCCCACAGCTGCTACCCCAGTCCATGGACTTGTCTAATAACTATGAACTGTGGTAGGAAGGGGCCTGGGTCCCACTCCCCTCCATATCAGAAGGCTTCTGAGTCCTGGGGTAAATTAGTGGATGCAAATATAAACACCAGGAAAGAGCATGGACTGATTTCTCTTAAGTCTAATAGAAGAGCCCTGTCCCTTGCTTAAGACAAGACATCCAGTTGTACTCTTATTCCAGAATGAATGGACACTTGCCCTAACCTAAATAATTTAGAGAGGCCACTCAAATGCTTCTTCTCAAAACAACAATCTCTTCCAAAGTGGTGCTTCTGCTGCTTGAGATAGGAAGGGCTAAGACTTGAGAATGTCAGTTTCCTTACCAATAATTAAAGCATGTATTCATAGGTGATAAAGTTCTGTTTTACTGGGCACATCACTATGTTTCTTCCCCACCCCCAGCTTTCTTGAGTTACAATTGACCAATAGAAATTGCATATGTTGTAGGCGTGTATGTGTGTGTATACATGCACCTGATATTTCCATGTATGTATACATTGTGAAATGATCATCTCAATCAAGTTAATTAACATATCCATTGCCTCACATAGTTACTATTTTCTTTCTTTTTTGTTTTCTTTCCCTTTCAAAGTGAAAAAAAATAAACCAATTTTTTTCCCCATTTGGGCTTATTGATACTTCTGGTTGTTATCTGCAAGGCTCTTTGCTAGAAGCCTATCTGGAGAAAGTGAAGAATGAAGGATAATCTTCCTGCTATGGAAAAACTTCCAATCCAGCTTGAAAGACAAAGTATACACATATGAAAAATTATTACAGCAGGGAACTTCACGCCAGGGAGTATGAATCAGCTTAACATTTAAGACAAAAATAAGCTACCTGTACCTACTTCGTAGTGTTATGGCAAAATGTAATGAGTGAAGGCAGAGGTGACAGGAGCCCCCAGCATATTGGTTGAAACGATGAAAAAAAAGGCATGCATGATAGCCAATGGGGATGGGGCAAGAGGGTGTAATAGCCAATGGGGGTGAGACACGGGAGACAGCAGCCAATGGGATGGGCAAGGGAGGGGCATTTCCTGCTTCTGAGAGAAAGCCGTGGAGAGCACACACCCTGCACAGGTGAGCAGTTGGCAGTCCCTCAGGGATCTCAGCTCGTCCCAGCCCCTGGGGCACTTGAATTACCCGTCAATTCACAGTTCTCACAGGCAAGTGTGGATTGATTTAATTTTTCCCCCCAGTTTTCCCACTTTTTGCTTTTCAATTGATAGAGCAGATGGAAATCTTGTTTCTCAATTACTCAGTGTCCCCATTCCATCTGAGTACATCTGGAAGGAGATTATTTGAATACGTTTGCTTTTTAAAAATGACAGTGAAAACAGGCATGGAGTAGGGGGTGGGATTTTATCTTTTTTTTTTTTTTTTTATTTTCCCTTTGCCTGCCCCATCAATATAGTTTCCCAAGAAAAACAAAGAAATAAACTCTTATGACATTAAGTCACAGCAGGGACTACTTCTGTTCTATTCCTCTCATCTCAAAATAAACTTAATTTATAAAGTCTGGGAGGGCTACAGTGATATTCTGCAATGCAAATAAAACACAGCGTGAACACATACACAGGAAGAAAGTTTTGCGCTGTAAATATACCCAGGAAGTTCAGAGAGGCATAAAAAGTTGGGGTAGGCATTAGAAATGATTACTTTGCAAGTGAATTGCAATTTTCCATTTTTAAGGGAACATATGTCGATACAGTTTTCTGTTCCCAGATTGACTAGAGGGTGGCCTTTAGCCAGTTTTTTACCCTGATTGATTTGGCTCACTGGATTGGGTTTGAAATGCCCATGACAATGCTGTTCTTTGGGCATTTTTCACTACTACTTATTTCTTGCAGCCTAGGAAGTTCAGAGCACTGATTATAATTCAACCACTTATTTCCTCTAGCAATTAAAAAGTGTGCTCACCAAGCCACAGCTGACTTACCAACTGAAGCACATCCAACCACCACTTTTCTGAAATTCCAGTTATAAGACAATGGCAAGGACTGAATGATAAATCTTTTCCTGACTTTGCTATTAAATTAGAGGATGATACTCGGACAAGGCAGGGATCTGAGATCAGCTCTCAGCAAAACAGTGAGGGCAGAAAGTTTTAGACACTGGTTGTCTCCTTGCTCTGCCACTGGCCCTTCCAGAACTCTCTGCAGGTTCTATCTCCTACCATCCTTGCTCCTCTACTTAGGAGGAAGGCAATGAATCTGATGACTGTGCTCAAGCCAAGGTGTTAGAGACACAATGAGCTACCAATTTGGAGACCATGTGAATTTATTAAATCATGTCTGCAAAGGGCAAGGTTTAACCGAAAGGCATGTTAACAGTAGAATTTCAGGCACAGTAAATCTTGGATTGGGGAAAATATTTGAGATATGAAAGCTTTCCTGATACATAAAAGGGCACATCTATCTATTTATCTATCCATCCATCCATCCATCCATCCATCCATCCATTTTTTATCTTGACAATTTATTATTTATGATAACTAGATGACTGTGAGTGGACATTTGTGAGCTTGGGGTCTCTCTTCAGGTGAGCACAGGTACTCCCAACATACACTCTGCATTCCACCTGTGGAATCCGACCTCCCTGCATGTAAGGGGGGATCTGGTTAGGAGCAAAGTAAGGAGCACATTTATCTGTGCAACCACTCTCTGTTTCCAACTGCTCTCTTCCCCAGGTGCTATTTGAGGACACTAGGATGCTCTTTTTTTCTTATATTTGAGGCAAAATTAAGGTGGCTGAGTGAGACTAGTCATTAAGATGTGAAAAGTTTTAAACAGAACCTGAATTCCAAAAGTAAATGGGGAGAAACTTACTATTGTACAGAATCAGTGAAAGGAGCACTCAACAATTCAAATTAATTTTTAAAATCATTTGAGTTTGTTTTAATGGAATGTCAATAATTTTTGTGAAGCTCAGTATTTAATGCAGGGTTGTTGCCCCAGTGACAATAGAGTGCTCTCTTGGGTCACATGATTAAGGGGACGGGTTTGTCAGGATGTTAGAGCAATCTGGCTCCAGTGGTCTTCCTCGTAACAAATATCATTAGACGACTGACGATGGGGTCTGGTCGACAAGGTCAGCTGCCTTCTTTTCTGTCTCTTTGATCCTCCCTTGGATGACTCCTTCCTTCCAACATAGCATGTACTATAATATCAAGTGCTTTTCATATATCAACCCATTTAGTTATCACAACCACCCAATGATGCAGACACTGTTATTATCCTGACCCTATAGGAAACTGAGGCACAGAGGTTAAGTGACTTGCCCACAGTCATGCATTTTGTAAGCAGCAGAGCAGGATTGGAGCCCAGGCAGTCCAGGCTGTTAACCACCCCATCACTCTGCCTCATGCCACACCCTCTCAGAACCGATTTATGGTTTTCATCTAGCTCTTATCCCACTCTGTCCTCTACCGTGGTTGCATCAACACTGGCCTCTTTTTCACCAGAACACCATGGCCTTCCTGGGATTAGGAATTACATCTTGTATTTGTGTTTGCATTTCTCGTAATGTGTTTTTAGCACATAGTGGGTAAACAATAAATATTTGTTAAATGAATCATAAAGCAATTCTGGAGTAGTTCTCTGGAAATATACAGAGTGAAAATGAGCATGCTGGTATAGACCCTGGCATTTCCTACTCCTGTTGTCCTCAGCCCAGGGAGCAGGAAAGGAGCTGCCAAGGGCCTTTCCCATTTGTCTCCAGTGGGGAACTTGCTGGAATCTGGAGAAGGGCCCTTGCTGGGGCTGCAGACTGAAGTGGGATTCTTGGGTTTATTATCTCTGTCCTAAATAATCTTAAAGTTGTCACAATGCCATAGGTGCAGATGAACTCAGAGAATCTCTGAGTTGAAAGATATCCCTGGAAGGTGTCCCTGGGGAAATGGCTGTCTGGCCTGCTGGGCAGGTGTTTCTCTCCTTCTGGAAGATCTTCAGGGTGAATGATGGTGTGGTTTTCCTTGGTCACTCATCCCTGGCATCTCCTTAATTTTTACTCCTCCTTGTGAAAGAATGTGAGCTCTCATATAAAATTCAATATAATGTAAAAGAGTTGGAGTAAAAATAACAGTAGAGCTGACACTTTAAAAGGAACAACAGGAATAGATGTTCCCAGGCATCTAGGATGTGCTAATTTAACAGTTTTTCATTGATCTTGGCTCCCAGCTTTCTACATCAAAACCAAAAAATGAACTGAAATTACATAATTTTCCTTGTCAGATAAAAGAAATCCTACAAAATTTTGATAAATAATAAATGTTCCTTGGGACCTAAACTCAAGGTGGAATTTATCCATGAGTTGCTTTAAAAGGAGCATTTAGTCATTAGTGAGCAGTGTCTTTAAATATGAATGACATTGCGTTAATAGATGCCTCTCATATCAGGCTATCCCTGAGGCATACCTTCCCAAAGACACTTCCACAGGCATTTGAAGGTTTATGTTATGGTAGCAAGTTTGTGAGCAAGCATGAGGGGGTGTTCAAAGCATGTGCATGAACATGAATGATCAATACTGACAGTGGCTCGTTGGCAGAGACCCCTGGAGGTCAGCAGCACGGGTATTGCTGTCTTTATGTCTTATGGCAGATAAGTGGGAGGCCTGGGGCTTGGAGCCAGGGTTTCTACCTTGAACCCTTCGCACTGTCCTGTGTGAGGTCCACGTCCTTGACTTCTCAATGACCTAATAAGAAAAGAGCCTAAAATCCCTAGGGAGTCATGTGGTTAATTCCTCCATTAAAGTGGCTCTGTCACTATTCAGTCTATTGATAATCAAATTGTCTAGAAAATTCCTACTGCAATCACAGTATTATCAAAATTCTGCATTGTTCATTAAAGTGATGGGCTGGGTGGGAGGACAAGCTCACCATTCTGTTGAAGAAGCTAGCAAGTCTTAAGGCCTCACCCTGACAAAAGTCATCCTGAATGGCAAATGGATCTTATTTTATATTGTCTTTAAAGGGCCAAGGGTGGCTGTCTTCATCTGGGTTCAGGTAGGTTTCAGGCGGCATGTGAACTTGGCAGAGACGGCTGGTGATGGCTGGTTGGGGAACAACAGAGCTGGCACACGGGTCATGTATTATTCAAACCGGAGATAGTCAATTTTTAGTTAAAAGAAAAAAAGAGCTGTAGATGTCGCAAACATTGGCAAAGCTATATGGTTTAGATTTGAAGGTCTACGTATCATTTGCTATGAAAAAATTTAGGGCACGTGTTACTAGCCAAAGGTTTCATTTATCAAAGAAGAATCTTAGTATAATCTCGGTAAGACTTCTGACTTCAAATTTAGCTGCATCATTGGAATAGGCCCACTAGGATGAGTTTGCTGTAAAGTACACTCTTAAGTAGACCATGAAATTACTTTATGGGCAGGCTTATTTATGAGAAATTGAACAAAATGTGCCAAATGCAACTATCTGAGCCCTGTGCTGTGAGAAGCTGTGATGTTCTTTTGGACAATAACCAGCCAACATGTTCAAGTGCTTCTTGTACTATTAGCTAACATTTTTGGAGCCTTCTCTATGCAACCAGACACTGTCCTAAGCACCTTGCGAGTCTTCGGTTATTTAATCTTCATAACACCCCTATCATGTAGGCATGATTATCATCCGCATTTTGCAGATGAAGATAACGAGTCACTGTAAAGTTAGTTATCTTGGCCAAAGTTGCACAGTTGGTAAGTGGGAAAGCCAAAATTTAATCCCAAGTAATCTAACATTGTAGAGTCTGTGAAGTATGAAGTATAGAAAGAGAGGGGCTTCCAGGATTAATTTCATGGCAGTTGTTTGATGCCCACAGAGCATCCTCCCCACCAAGGATGTCTGACTTGGGGTTGGACTCACAGAGCAAGTGAGTTCAGGGTGGAGGTGTTTTAATAAACCTGACTCTCTCATTCTAGGGTTGAGAGTTATAGGGTCTCATATTGTTTTGCCTGTCTCTGTCCATGACAGAGACATTGCAGAGACAATGATAGTTGTGTCATATCTGAAGTTCTGCAGTAAGAGAGAGCTTGCAAGTTTAGGACAGCTTCCTGATCTAATACCTCAAAATAAACTAGGGGGCTGCTACCCAAAGAAGGGGAAAGATGCTGCTAGTTGGGAAATAGCACATGTCTGTTATAACACATATACAATTTGCCCAATAGCCTAGTGTACAGGGAAGCAGCTAATTAAATGGGCTCGGACATGGCTATGTTTAAGCACCATTTAGATCTGGGATTGTTTGTGGCGTGGAACCATCACTTCCTATTCTGATTTCAGCACTGAAATGTCAGCGTGGTTTTTCCCCCTCCTATTCTAATTTCCACTGTTCTAGACTGGTGCCTCACTACCCCTTTCTCAGGTTATTGCAATTACTTCCTCTCCACTTTCCCTGTACCCTCTGATTTGTCCTAAGCAGTAGTCTAACAATTAGCATGCCTGGCACCAATTCTATCCTGTTACCCCCAGCTAAAAAGTATTCAAAATTTTCCAACTTCTTTTGAATGGCTTTCATGGTTCTGTAAAATCTAACCTTTGCCTGTTTATCTAATTTTATTTCCAGTGATTTCCCTTGACACATTAGGTCCCTCAGCTAAATGTTGTAAGTTGCCTACCTCCTTGCCTTTGCTCATACCATTTTCTCTAATTGGAATATTTTCCATTTCTTCCCATAACAATTCTCCCCATCTTCTGAGACTTACTCCAGACACTGAGTCTCTATAATGCCTTCAGTGAGCAACTACATTTACCTATATGCTGTTGCCCTGTTCTCAACTCCATTTTATGGATATATTGTTTCTGTATTGCTTAAAATACTTTGGATTTCAGAAACAGAAATTAACTTTAGTTAGCTCGAACAAAAAGAGAATTTGTACATGGATATAGGGAGTATCATAAACCCCAAGGGTAGGGATGTATCTTGTCAATAGGAGGATAACCAGAAATCAGAAAGGTCAAAGACTCTCTGTGTGTTCATATCTTTGTACATTACCCCAATTTTCTCTCTTTCTCTACAGATTGATTTTTCTCTGCTTCTCTGTTCTCCATGGTACAAAATGCCCACCTTTCTAGCTACAAAGTTTAACAGATTTCCAGTCCAATCCTTGATTCCCAGAAGAGTAAGAGAAGTGGCCCGTCTTGAGGACTAAGCTAGTCACAGGTGCAGTGTGCCATGGCAGGTGAGCAGCATTACCATATGAACATGGATGTTGGGGACCATCTGGGGAAGCAGGGGTGAGTTTCCAAAGAGATGGGGCATCAGACAATTGGGACAGACAGATAATTCTACAAAGTTTCTACTACAGTCTCCATTAGTTTGTGTTGACATCAAAAAGACAAATTATATTCTCTTCTTCATTTGTTTCATTCTTTCCAAACTCTCATCTTCCCAAAGTCCAAATCTGGTTGGTCATATAGTGGCACTCAATAAGAAAAGGCAATTTTGTTAAGGACAATACGAATAGAAGAGTAACAAGTTGTTAGATGTTATCCTCACTCTTGTCTCAGATTTTCAGTGAAGATTCCGAAGGCTGAGAACAAACCAGCTACTGCCAAGTATCCATACTCATAAGACAATGTGCTAGATGAGACCACCTGAGCAGAATGTGTAAAGACACTGTGAAGTGTTCTGTCCATCTCCCACTTGTAGCAACTGTAGGAGGGAGAGAGGGAAGAAGAGCTGAAAGGGAAAATTTCTTTGGAGAGAGCTAAGAACGTTCCCTGCGTTTCTCCCACCCTGATCAATACTTTTCGCTGATTTCAAGCCAGATGAAGAGGGAATTCAAGGAAACTACTCAGAAAAGCGGGCCACATTCCTTGGAATTTGAGAGACTCAAAAGATTGACATCAGATTATCGCCCAAAATGAATAAAGGCAGGAGGCCGACACTGTGTGTCTGGCCAGTAGCCCTGATTCAGCAAATTCTATAAAGAGATGGCTGTTTTGACAGTGAGCTAAAATTCTGCTGATGGTGGGATAAAGGAGCATATTTTCTGGGAAGATGTGGGTCTTAGAATGGAGATGGCTTGGGTGCCTCTTCTTGGTCACCCAGGAAGGTCAGCTGGATGGTTGATATAACCCCAATTGAAAGATGAACTCTGGAAGCAGAAGAGGAAGTCCAAGGCAGAGAAACATTGCAGGAGGCTACAAAATTGGAGTCAAAAGTGGGAACTCTCCAGTGACCAGAAAAAGTACCTCGGGAGAGGAGGAGTCTGCTTCAGACCTCTGCAATGGCTGAAGGGCAGTACCTTTAGATCTCAACTACACCAGCAGCCAGTGAGTGGAAGAGGAGATGCAGCAGAGAAGAGAGGAAGGGCGGGGAAACTGACCGCTGCCCCTCCTCCACTGTAGGTTTACATGCCAGAGGCAAGCTCCAGATGGGGAGAGGAAAAGGTTTAGTTAACTATGAGTTTCGTTGTAGTATTGCCCTGTATTGAAATTGGATGATGATATCTTTAGACCTGTCCAGTCTTCACTGGACATTTTCATATCTAAAAGTGACCTAAGCAATGGGAAGGGAATATGCCCCAAATTTTATCAAAAACAGTGGTAAAACATGACTGTGTCAATCAAGCTTATGAGGAAAGGTGGGGAAAAATAAAATCATTCTTTGCTTGCTCCTATGAAGAGTAGTTCATTCCATAAAACACTACTGACATTCAAAAGGAGAGATCCCTGTGAGCAAGGACAATCAGAGACAGCCTCACGGAATAGGAAGGGCTTGGGCTATGTCATAAGAGGCTGAGTTCAATGCAGATAGATGTCCAAACTTATTGTTCCCTATGAAGCATTTATTGCAAAAACTCACTTTCCGTGCTCATTGGTTCTTGGAGGCTCTGAAGATCTGATGCCAAATTGAATTGGAGCAAATTGGATTATGCAAGTCTTATGCTATTTACTGACCACTGGACAGAAAGCTTAGCTTGACAGAGGCTTAGCAGTGGCAGTCAGTAATGTCACTTGAAAGGCTTTGACTGCATCCTGAAGTGTCTTGTTAAAAGGCAATGTTTGGGGAAACTGTTGGGGAAAGGCCAATGGCCAAGGCAACATATCTCTATTAAATGACTTGGTGTTGATTCAAAATATCCACATTATTTGAGCTCAGATAACTCAAATCTGGCCAGTCTAGTACATATGCCACTGAAGGACTGATAGAATGCATTTCTTCCAAAGAGTTTTCACATCTGAGTTCATAATGTCTGTGTGAGGAAGGGAAGGATGAAGATTGCTTTTCAAATTTTACAAGGAGATTGCATGACTTGTTCATATTGACACTGTAATAAGTCACAGTCCATTAATATGAATTTCATTATACTGGAAGTTCTGTTTCTGGCAAGAGATATCTAAACTCTATCTCTACCAGGAGGAAATTCTCCAAGGGCAAGAATAGGTGAATTCTTACATATTTCTATCACAACATGTGGTAGGCTGCAAAAATGGCCACAAATTATCCCCTTGCCTCCACTCACATCCTTTGGTAGTGCCACTGCACTCTGACTCTGGCCTCAAGACTAGCTTTGGCCAATGGAAATTAAGCAAATGAAACATAGGCAGAGGCTTACAAACTATTTGTGTATTGGGACTTTTTCTCTTTCTGTACTTGAATCCCTGAGACTATGGTGTGAAATGAGCCCATGCAAGCTGTTCAGGGATGAATTCCTAAAGGGGTCCCATGAATTCATATGTGGAAGCCCTAACCTCCTACTTCAGAACATGACTATATTTGGAGAAAGGGTCTTTAAAGAGTTAATTAAGGTTAAATGAGGTCACTAGGGTAGGTCCTAATCCAATATGACTGGTGTCTTTATAAGAAGAGTAGATTAGGACACCAACAGACACAGAAAGACCATGTAAGGATGCAGGGAGAAAACGGCATCTACAAGAAAGAGACCTCAGAAGAAACAATCCTGATGACACCTTGATCTACAACTTCCTGTCTCCAGAACAATGAGGAAATAAATTTTTATTGTTTAAGCCACTCAGTGTACGTTACTTTGTTACGACAGCGTTAGCAAGCTAATGCCCCAGCCTAGTGGAGGGTGAGAGGTCGTGTGAAAGAGAATTGAGGCACCATTGTCGGAAGCCAGTAGACTGCCAGGCCTGCAGTTGAGGCCATCCCACATCATCCATCTGCCTGCTGACCTGCGAGGAAGCCTGGCAGAGACAGGCTAGGGTCAAGAAAAGACAGACATTTGGGGGCACTCTTTTCATTTCATCGAGAGGCTTGCTGGACACATGGTAAGTTTGTGTTACAGGACAGGGCTATTGCCCCCCTCTGTGTCCCCATTTTATAGGTAGTTGGGATGGTGACTTTGTCAGAAGAGGGAAAAAGAGTCTACTTGGATGACGACTAGTCTGAAAACAGATGCCAGACTTTCTTTTAGGAAGTATTCTAGAAAGTTCACTGCCAGGTACCAGCTGACCTTGGGCCCCTGGGAACTTGTTGCCCCTTCTGCCAGGGGCACTGCTGTGGGAAGCTGAGTCTGAATGCAGACCCTCCCATTGTGAGAAAGGGGAGCCCGTGTTGTAGGCTGACTCCTTGTTCAAGTAACCTGGAGTGAACTCCAAAGATCGTTTTCGGGCAATCCTTGTCATACCACACTTTGATTGCGAACCACCCCCACCCCACCCCCCAGCAAGAAAAAATAAAGGAGAGAGGAGAGCAGGTTATATTTTAGATTCTCATCGGATTTTCCATCGTAACAAGGCAAATTCTTGTTTTCCTGGCTGGCAGATGGAAGAACCAAAGATAATGGCATGGAACTGTGCCATCCCTCATACATAAAAGGTGATTTATTTTTCCAGTTAGTGGGTTAGATTTGCCCTGAGCATTTACTGGTTCTCGCTAAATTTCCCTTTTGTTTAGAAGAACACATTTTCTAAAATGGCTGGTTGGATTTAGGAG
>RJWJ010019419.1:9524-30405 GCA_004363605.1 Indri indri | reverse complement strand
CCTCCCGAGTAGCTGGGACTACAGGCATGTGCCACCATGCCCGGCTAATTTTTTCTATATATATTTTTAGCTGTCCAATTAATTTCTTTCTGTTTTTTTTGGTAGAGACGGGGTCTCGCTCTTGCTCAGGCTGGTCTCGAACTCCTGAGCTCAGAACGATCCGCCCGCCTCGGCCTCCCAGAGTGCTAGGATTACAGGCATGAGCCACCGCGCCCGGCCTTGGTAGTTACTTTAGACAACTGATTTCTGCAGGCTTAGCTATGGCTAACTGCCAGCTAGCACTAAGGGCTTATATCAGGGTGCTGGGTTTGAATCCTGCTTTGCCACCCCTAACGGTCTGACCTAGGGCAAGTTCTTTAGCTCTCTGTGCCTCAGTTTTTTCATCTAAAATGGAGACACTATTGATGCTTACCTTATAGAGTTGTTATAAAGCTAAAATGAGACAGTGTGTGTAAAGAATGCCTGGTATGTAGAAGGCACTGAATAAATGTCAGTCCTTCTTGTTGCTCTGTAATTGTTATTACAGTTTCCACAATATTTTATCCAATCCTTTTTATGCAAATATGCAAATCATTTAATACACAAACAATATTAAAGGGACCTTTAAAACAATATGAAATGAGTTTACCAGTGGCTATTTACAAAAGCAGAAATCTTAAACGCTCCAGTTTGTTGAATTGAATGGAAGGAAAATAAAAGCCCAAAGTTATAGTATCAACTAGGCCTCAAATTGATATTGTTGTCATTTGTTTGTTATAACAAGGATTCAAATACTAGGGCAAGGATTATTTTTCACATAAAAAGCTTTTACAGATCTCAAGATATAGAGTCTTTCTTCCAGGCTTAAAATAGCTTCTTTTATCATGTTTTAAACATATGCATTTTCATGCAAGGCAGCAGAGGGCAGGTTTATTAGCGATATTGATAAGTTAAATAGTAAATCATCCCAAATATCTTGGATTGCACATTTTACCCTAATCGGGTGGAGCCAACGAGCAAATATGTAAGTTATATTTCTGTTTATATATTTGCAAGAGTATTTAGTTGTTTAATAAAGCTCACAACGTGGCTGGTAATTGGAAACGTTGACTGAACCAGGTTCCTTTGCACTAAATGCAAGACTTAATGAAATTTTATCATAACTGTGAGTCACAAAAGCCCTTTTAAGCAAATTAATGGCCACTGATGGAAATAGTCAAGGGGTGCCAACAAAATTCCAATTAGCTATTTCACTAATATTCCCCCCATCTTAGCACTTCCTGTTACATTGTCACAGTTTTTACAATTAATGCAGGGTCTTTTATTTGACATTATTTTTGCTGATCGGTCGTATATTTTGACACGTTTTTAAAATCACAAAATAGCAAGTTTCATTAAATTTTCATTAGCATAATCAGCACAGAATATAAAACATATTGCTAGGATTTCTACCCTCCAGTGTTTGGAAAAACAGTTTAGTAAGTTGAGAGAGTGTATGTGGAGAGACCATTTAAAATATATTTTTGTCTTTATTATGTTCTCTGAAAATATGATTTATAAAATCTAATTTTCTAGTGAGCTCATATTTGCAAATGGAAAGACTTAGAATCCCTTTAAAATCAGGCAACAGATGCGTCTGAGTACAGAGGATTTAGAAAAGCAAAGTGGGGCTTTTTTAAAGTTAATAATATTTTTTAGATAGACATTTGGAGGTTTGGCAGGTTTTTTCCTCCAGAATAAAAGAAAAAAAAAAAGGCTTTGATGCCTAGTAAAGGTGAGACATCTCTGAGTGGTCTTTACGATCCTGGAAGCATTTTGCCTCTGTTAAAAGATTTAGTGTCAGTTCAAATACACATTCTCGTCAAGCCTGGAGATTTGGTGATGAATAACCATTACAACAACTCAGTGGTTGTTTCTCATTTATACTTAGATGATTATATTCTTCTAATCGTTCTCAAATTTTCTGTGGTCTTCATTTATATCTTAGTTTGGATTCTTCTAGAAGCTGACTGTGAGGCAAGTGTTCAAGTGCAAGTAGTTTATTTGGAAGGTAAAGGAAAACATCAGTAGGGGAGTCAGGAAGTAAGTCTGTTACAGCAAGTGTTGCAGCGGGTGGTCCTGAGGACAAACCCAGCGGCACACGGAGAGTCGGAGAATTAAAGTTTATTTGCCAGCGGGCTCAGAAAGGTCTCACCACCAAATTCTGAGCCCCGTCTACCCGATTTTTCCCAATTTTATTAAGTTGGGGTTGTCCGAGAGGTGGGGTCTCAGGTGGCTAATGCCCACCAGGTAATAGGTTAGTTGATGTGTCAGATAATAGATTTAGTGTTATGCTGATGCGCCAGGTAATAGGTTCAGTGTTATGCTGATGCGCCAGGTTACAGGTTAGTATTATGCTGATGCAGGTCTTCCATGAGGGGTGGGGGTCTCAGGTGGCTGATGCTCCAAGTAATAGATGGGGGTTTTCCTTATCAAGTCCATGAAGGGAAGGCATTAAAGGGTGGATTACCCAGCAAGATACAAGTGTGGACCACTCTGGGCCTAGTCGTACTGGGGAACTATGGGAAACAGTGTAGAACATGACCCTCAGAGTCATCCCACATTAGGAACGAGACAGCTGGAATATTTATGCATTAACAAGCCACAGTCTTTGGTTGAGGGCTGCTCCTGGAGTTGTCAAATCCTTGGCACTTCTAGCCTGCCAGCTGTGGGCCAAGCCCTCAAGCAGATGTAAGCAGCTGAGGCACGATGAAGTGGCAAAGCCACAGGGTGTGCAGGTAGGGCACCGAGAGCATCTGCTACAGGTTGCCTCAGAGGATTTCTGTAAGAAATTAATTATTGCACATAAACAATTTAGAATAATGCCTGGCACAGAGGAAGGATTCGATGTTAATTCAGTTGTTTTGATAGCATTGGTTTTCTTTCTGTTTTCTTTTTAATATATCATGAACCATTCTTTCTTGTTGTCCGAGGATTTTTCTTTCTCTGCCTATACCTTAAATGCCGGTGTTCCCCTTCACTTCTTACTCTGCCCCCTCTTCCTGGGCCATGTCTTTGTCTTGTCTGATGGTCACTTTGCTCCCTAGTGCACATATCTAGACCAAGCTACTGCTCTGTGCCCTGGGCTCCCCCACCCAACTACCTGCCTGAGAGATCTCCTGCAGGTCACACAGCTCCTCACATTCACCCTGTCCCATAAGAACCCCATTCCCTGCTAAAGCAGCCCCCCTCTACTTCTGTTGGTGGTTTCATCACCAAAGACTACCCATTCCTCATCTTAGGCCAGAGGCCTTTGGCCTAAGCTCTTTCATGGCCCCCCACGTCCAGCCAAGCCCACCAGGTGGTCAGCCCCACTCCCACCCCCAGCGTGGTGTGATGGGACCTATTCTACGGTCAGGCCTCACAAGATCAGGATGGCCCAGAGATCTGGGTTCTGGAGGGAGGAGAATCAGGAAGGCCAGGCACATTGTAGGGAAGCTCTCTCCTTGAAATATCCGGGTGAAAGGTAGGGAAGTGGGGGGACTGTGCCCTCTAATTCTCCTGCCACCCCGGATGCTCAAATGAGCCCTTCTGCTGTAGTCCTTTGAGGAGCAGATGTCCCCAAGTGTCCCATCCTCCTTAGAGGAATAATGGAAGGCCCATTGCTCAATTGTCACAGGAAAGACCAGGAACAGGGCATTTCTTGTTTTGTCCGGCCTGAAAAAAAAAACTCTTAAACTATCAAAAACCAAAATAAACAAAAAACTTTTTCAAGAGTAGTGGGGCTAGCAGGGCCTTGTAGCACTGTACTACACGGGGCGGAGGGTGCCTCCTTTGGGGATTTTCTAGTGCCCTCTCTAGAGCTTGAAGGGACAAACTTTGATGCAAAAGGAGAGCAAAAAAAAATACATATTTAATCCCAAAATGGGCTCCCCTCTGGCAGGGGACTCCATCTGAGTGGGTATTTTTGTCAGGTGCCAGGTAATTCTCATGTAGCCTGGCCTAGACCAACATTTGGGACACACTGGCCCCAGGGTAAGGGTCCCACCCTCAGAGAAGCATTCAAAACACTCCAGCATCCAGTCCCTGCTCACCTCTTTGGCCTTCTCTCCTGACCCTCTCTGCCTAAAAACATCAGCCCCAGCAGCACAACAACCTGGAATGTCTTTTTCATCCCTCCCTCTGCCCAGCTCATTTTGCTTGGCTGACTCTGATTCACTCTTAGTCAATGGTTTCCTCCATTTTAGTTCTAAGCTGGGTTAGATACCCCTCCTCCGGGCCCTGCTAATGTGTACCCCTGTCATTGCACTCATCTCACTGTGTTATAATTATCTCTTCATTCTGTCTCCTTTAATAGACTGTGAGAATAGGGATGATTAATCTTTGCACCTCCAGTATGATTGGCACAGAGTATAGAAAGAAGGAAGCAGGAGAGGGAGGGAGGAAAAAAGAGAGGAAGTGTTAGTTTGGGTCTCTAGAGAAGCAGACATGAAGATGAGATAAAATATGCAAGAAATTTATTAAGGAAAACGCCTGCGAGAGAAAATGCAGGAGAGAGATGGAAAAGATTGGAAGACATATTAGATCTTATTTCAGGTCTGACTTGTGAAGGAGAGAGAAAAGGAAGGAAGGAAGTTTAGGTGGAAGCATCTCAGCCTGCAGTTCAGTCTAAGAAAGGTTTGGCAAGGCTAATGGGGAATCCTTGAGCCAAAGTTGTTAGTCAAAGGAGTTTCCACGTCTCTCAGGAACAGGCCTGCCTCAGTATCCCTGCTGCACTCAATCCCTGGTGGGGCGTAGGCTGTAGGCCTCAGCACCAATATGGTGATGGATTTCAGAGGCTGTAGCTGGGGCCCAAGGGCAATTACGCTTGTAGCAGTTAGAGATTTGAGAGGTGAATTCTCATGGACACTGAAAAAAGGAAGGGAGGGAGGACTAATAAACATACTTATGGAAAGTTTGACAGTTTGTATAGTAACAAGTAAACAGGAAATCTGGCTGTTTGGACGCAGGGTGGGGAAATGCAAAAAAGACAGGAATAGAAAGGGGATCTTGAGTTGGTGTCCTGGTTTTATCACCGACTAGCTGTGTAACCCCGGGCAAGTTCATCGCTCTGTTTCCCGATCACTAAATTGAGAATAGTAGTACCTGCCCCACTTACCTCGCAGGATTCATGCCCCAACTTGCGGGTCTTGACTTCATCCCATTCACCACCAGATGTGGAATATAGCTTTGGGGGCTCTCTACCATCACCCATGGATATCCAGGGATGGCCCCTGGCTCATTAGAGTTCCAGGTCCTTGCAGGGAGGTGTCCTCACAGAGTGAGCACGGGGGACCCAGCAAAGTGTCCTGGTCTAGCTGGCATCACTCCTGCCAGATTTTCAGTAAGTGACCTTCAGGTACAGATGGAGTAAGGTGCCCATCTGCCATGTGAAATGCCTATTGGCATGCAGACTGTGGGTCAAAAGGAGTGGCCCTGGGTGCAGGTGATAGAGGATTCCACTGGAGAGACAGCTGGGCAGGCTGGTGATGGACCAGGACTCAAACCCAGCAAGGCCTCCGAGCCCTGGAGCAGTGCCCCTCACGGTAGTCCTTCTTCTGGGCCCTTCGCTAGGGCTTTTCCAAATGATACCCACCCTTCCCTGCCCCCCAGGGTCACTTTCATTTCCTGCTACATATGAGAAACGCTGGTGTTATACGGCAGGATAGCCATGAGATAAAGTCCAAACCCAGCTGACCCGCCCCCCCAAGGCCCCCTCTGTTCTTTAACCAGAGGTATGTGTCAGAATCACCTGGGAACCTTTTCAAACATAGACATTTCCAGCCCTCATCCCTGACCTACTGAATCAGAATCTCCAGGGAAGGGGCCTGGGGATTTTATTTTTAAAAGGCCCAGATGATTCTAAAGTATAACTATGCAACAGGAAATAACCACTGCCTCTTGAGGGCTGACCTTACTAACCCAGACCTAAAATGCACCAACAAACCATCCCAGCTGGTCATCTCAGGGCTGAATTCTAGTTCCACACTCGTGATTTACTTAATGGTTTGCTTTGTGTAGTTTTCTAATCTCCCTCTTCAGTGTCCACATTAGGAAATGAATCCAAAAGAGATCCTCAAATAGAAAATTCATCTGACCCCAATCTTGGTCTTTCCATCTGATTTGATTAACTAGGAAAAACTCAACCATCTTCCTTCAAAGCATGGTTTGTACTATTATTATTCTATTTCTGTATTTACATTGGCACAATTCTCAGCTGGCCTCTCAGGACCACCCAAGATGCTGGATGACAATTTCAGAGACCAGTTGAAGCAAAGAAGATTTAATTCATCAAATATGCAGTAAAATAGTCCACAAGTGCAGACATTTCGATTGTACCAGTTGTTGCAAACTTCTGAGCTCTCCAAGGATAGACATTATGGTTTCTTGACCTTCATGTTTCCAGTCTTGTTCAGTTCTTGACACACAGTAGGTACTTAATGCTTGCTAATAAATGAGAATTTAGGACCTGTGGCCTAATTCAATGTTACCTTCCGTGATGTAGCAACATAATCAACATGGCTTGTGAGATTTTCTTTCTGTCTTTTGCTTTGATTTAGTTGCAAAGGTATTTCATGTACCTGGTAACCAGTTGAACAAAGAACAGGACATTTAGAAAAACCTTTACCTCCCTACTCTAATCCTACCACCTGAGATCACCAGTGTTAAGTTTGGTTTATTATTCTTCCACATCATTCTTTATGTTCATACAAAAATATACAAATGCATACATATTAGTCATGGTTCTCCAGGGAAACAAAACCCACAGGAGATTTTGTGAGTGTGTCCGTGTGTGTGTGTAGAGAGAGACAGAAAGAGACAGAAAGACAGAGGTGGGGTTTTTTTTAAATATACTTTATTTTTTAGAGTAGTCTTAGGTTCACAGCAAAACTGAGCAGAAGGTACAGAGATTTCTCATATGCCCTCTGCCCCCATACACGCATAGCCTCCCGCATTATCAACATCCCCCATAGAGTGGTACATTTGTTACAACTGATGAACCTACATATCATTATCACCCAGAGTCCATGGTTCACATTAGGGTTCACTCTTGGTGTTTGTGCATTCTGTGGGTTTGGACAAATGTATAATGACATTATCTACCATTATAGTATCATACAGAGTAGTTTCACTGCCCTACAAATTTTCTATGTGCTGCCTATTCATCCCTCCATCCCCTCAGCCGCTGGCGACCACTGATCTTTTGACTATCTTCATAGTTTTGCCTTTTCCAGAATGTCATATAATGACACTCATGCAGCGTGTAGCCTTTTCAGATTGGTTCCCTTCACTTAGTAATATGCATTTAAGTTTCATACAGGTCTTTTCATGACTTGTTAGCTCATTTCTTTTTAGCGCTAAATAATATTCTACTGTCTGCATTTACCACACTTCATTTATCAATTCACTGACTGAAGGACATCTTGGTTGCTGCCAAGCTTTGGAAAGTATGAATAAAACTGCTATAAACATCTGTGTGCAGGGTTTCGTGCATACATAAAGTTTTTTTGTTTGTTTATTTTAAGAGATGGAGTCTCGCTATGTCACCCAGACTGGAGTACAGTGACGTGATCATAGTTCACTGCAAGCTCAAACTCTTGGGCTCAAGCGATCCTCCTGCCTCAGCCTCCCAAGTAGCTGGGACTACAGGCCTGCACCACCATGCCTGGCTAGTTTTTTATTTTTTTTGTAGAGACGGGGATCTCGCTTTTGCTCAGGCTGGTCTCCAACACCTGAGCTCAAGCAATCCTCCCACCTCAGCCTCCCAGAGTGCTAGGATTACGTGTGTGAGCCACTGCACCTGGCCCTTATTGTTGAGTTTTAAGAGTTCTTTGTATATTTTGAATAATAGCTCTTTATCAGATATATTTTTTACAAATATTTTCTCCCAGTCTGTGGCTTGTCTTTTTATTCTCTTGACTGTGTCTTTTGCAGAGCAGGAATTTTTAATTTTAATGAAATACAGCTTATCAGTTCTTTCATGGATCATGCCTTTGGTGTTTTATCTGAAAAGTCATCACAAAACCCAAGGTCACCTAGATTGTCTCCAATGTTATCTTCTAGAAGTTTTATAGTTTTGCATTTTAGATTTGAATCTATGATTCATTTTGAATTAATTTTTGTGAAGAGTATAAGATCTGCGTCTAGATTCATTTTTTTGCATATGGATGTCCATTTCTTCCAGCACCATTTGTTGAAATAGTCATCTTTTCTCCATTGTAATGCTTTTGCTCCTTTGTCAAAGATCAGTTGACTGTAACTATGTAGGTCTATTTATGAGCTCCCAGAATTCCGGATCTGTTCCACTGATTTATTTGTCTATTCTTTCACTCATACCACATGTTTACTACAGCTTTATAGTAATTCTTTAACCTTGGTAGTGTCAGTCCTCCAACTTTGCTTTTCTCCTTCAATATTGTATTGGCTATTCTGGGTCTTTTGCCTCTCCATATAAACTTTAGAATCAGTTTGTCAATATCTACAAAATAAATTTCTGGAATTTTTATTAGGATTGCATTGAATCTGTAGATGAAGTTCAGAAGAATTGACATCTTGGTAATATCAAGTCTTCCTATCCATGAACATGGAACATCTCTCCATTTATTTAGTTCTTCCTTGATACCTTTCATCAGAATTTTATGATTTTTCTCATATATATCTTTTACATATTTTGTTAGATTTATACTGAAGTATTTCATTTTGGGGGATGCTAATGTAAATGTGTGTTTTTGATTTCAAATGCCACTTGTTCATCATTGATATACAGGAAAGCAATTGACTTTTGTATATTAACTTTATATCCTACAATCTTGCTATGATCACTTATTATTAGTTCTAGGAATTTTTGTTGATTCTCTCATATTTTCTACATAGATGATCATGTCATCTATGAACAAAGACAGTTTTATTTCTTCCTTCCCATTCTGTATATCTTTTATTTCCTTTTCTTATCTTTTTGCATTAGCTAGGACTTCCACTATGAGGTTGAAATAAAGCAGATTACGCTCCATTATGTGGGTGCACCTCTGTGGTGTGCCGTGGAGAGAGAGGCCATCCTTGCCTTTTTCCCAATCTTAATGGGAAAGCTTTGAGTTTCTCACCAGAGGTGTTTTATTTTAAGGAATTGGCTTATGAGATTGTGGGAACTGGCAAGTCTGAAATCTGAATTCAAGTAAGAGTTAATGTTGCAGTCTTGAATCCCAGAAGGCTAGGCAAGCTGGAAACTCAGGCAGGGTTTCTATATTGCAGTCTTGAAGAGAATTCCTCCCCACCTCAGGGAACCTCAGTCATTGCTCTTATGGCCTTCAACCAATTGGATGAGGCCCACCCACGTAATGGAGGGTAATCTGCTTTATTCAAAGTCTACTGACTTAAATGTTAATCACATCTAAAAAATTATCTTTACAGCAACATCTAGACTGGCGTTTGAGCAAACAACCTGGCACCATAGCCTGGCCAAGTTGATACATAAAATTAACCATCACAGTATATAAACAGATTATAGGGATTTCTAAATTTGCTTTTCACACAAGTATAATCATACCTTATGCTTTTCTGTGGAATTTGCTTATTATCTTACAATAATATATCATATTATTGTTAATAAAATAATATTTCATACTTATCTCTCCAGGTCAATTTCCTCACATCGTTGTCAAAATTAGTTCCCAATTTTGCTTCACGGATTAAAAATGTTATCCTATTATTTGTGTGGATGTACTTTTTAAAAACTTTTCATCATTGTAAAACATACATAAAATTTACCATCCTAACCATTTTTGAGTGTACAGTTCAGCACTGTTAAGTACATTCACAGTGTTATGCAACCAATCTCCAGAACACTTTTAATCTTGCAAAACTGAAACTCCGTACCCTTACATAATAACTCTCCATTCCTCTTTCCCCGTAGCCCCTGGCAACCACCATTATACTTCAGGTCTCTATGAATTTGATGACTCTGGGTATCCTGTATAAGTGGAATCATACAGTATTTGTCTTTTTATGACTGGCTTATTTCACTTAGCATAATGTCTTTAAGGTTCATACATATTGTAGCATGAGTCAGAACTTACTTCATTTTTAAGGCTTAATAATATTCCGTTGTGTGTATATACATTTTGCTTATCCATTCTTCTGTCATTGAACATTTGGATTGCTTCCACCTTTTGGGTATCATGAATAATGCTGCTGTGAACATGGGTGTAGGAATATATCTTCGAGATCCTGTTTTCAATTCTTTTGAATATATACCCAGAAATAGAATTTCTGGATCATATGTAATTCTGTTTTTAACTTTTTGAGGAACCTCCAAACTGTTTGCCGTAGAGGCAGCACCAACGGTGCACAAAGGATTTCTCCACATCCTTGCCACACTTGTTATTTTCCGTTTTTCTGGGGTTTTTGATAATAGTCATCTGTACAGTTTTTTCTCTCTTTTTTTGATAGTAGCCATCCTTCTGTAATTATTTTAACATATATATTCACATATTTATAATCACATATTTATATATCAGCTATTTGCATTTTCTATAAATTGCTTGTTTATAATTTATAGTCTTCTATCAACAATATTTAGAAGCATTATATGTTGGGCTGAAATCAAAATTGCCTTTTTTTTGACAAAAACAGTTGACTGCCAGGTGTGGTGGCTAGTGCCTGTAATCCCAGCTATTTGGGAGGCTAAGGAGGGAAGATCACTTGAGGCCAGGAGTTCGAGACCAGACCCTGTCTCTAAAAACAAAAAACAAAGAAAGAAAAATGAAAAAATTTAGCTGGGCATGGTGGCACATACCTGTAGTCCCAGCTACTCTGGAAGCTGAGGCAGGAAAATCACTTGAGCCCAGGAGTTGGAGGCTACAGTGAGCTATGATCTTGCCACTGCACTCTACCCTGGGTGACCGAGCAAGACCATCTCTAAAAGAACAAACAAAAAACACTTGACTATCAGCAATTTCATAGCGTCCCACCTAATATTATGGATCTTAATATTAATCCTAATATTGTGGATAGTAATCCTTTATCTGCCATTAATTGCAACTATTTTCTCACTGCCTATTGGTTGTCCTTTGACTTTTTATGGTGTCTTCTACCACTGAAAAATCTTGATTTTCTATATTATCAAATCTGTTTTGTTTCTTTTATGCCTTCTGAGTTTCTTGTGTTATTTAAATTCTCCCTACCTGAATACTATATAAACACTCTCCCAAATTTACTTTTAGAATATTTGTTTGCTTTACCTTTGCATAGTCTGGAATTAAAGATGTATTAAATAGGGTCTATCTTTGTATTTTCCATGTAATAGGCAATTATTCTAGCACCATTTATTAAATAAGCCATCACTGAATTGAAATGCCACCTTTATTATACACTGTATTAAGTTCCCATAAAATCAATTTCTTTCTTCTCTATTCTGTTTCACTGATCTATTCTCCAACATCCTACCCTTTTGATTACACTAGCTTTATACTGAGTTTTAATATCCATTAGGGCAAGATACTAGTAAGGTATTGCTGGTCTTGTTTTTCAAAGCTTTGTTGGCAATTATCACAGAGTTGTTGAGTTATTCTTCACACAAATCTACAGAGATCCCTAGTTGACAGTTAAATCTCTTACACATTTTAATATCTCCCTCGGTTCAGGAAGCCAGCTGGGTTCAAGTTTCAACCAGCACTTATTGAGAGTCTCTCATTTCTGTTCACCTTGGGAGGCCAGTGCCCAGAGCTTCGGGGAATGACTGGCTGGGAGGATGGAGAAGAGAAGGAGGAAGAGGCGAGTTTCTCCGGAAGCCCTCAGTATAGGCCTAAGGTTGCTCATCATTGTACCCCACTATCCCCAGGATGGATCTCCCAGGTAGGTGGGGGTAGTAATGTCAGTGGGAAGAGCAACAGAAACGAACTACCTGCTTCAGAGTTTTTATTAGGAATGCCCTCATTCTTAACAAATATTTAAATAACCCCAAAGTATAAATAACAACTCCTCTGCCTGTCAGTCCACAACATCGGGTATGAAATGAAACATGTGAAAGCTCCCATGCAGCAGTGAGATCTCCCAGCAAGTGGTGAGGACACCCCAAGAGCCAGGTAGGGGCATGCCAACCGGACAGCATCCCAGGACACCTACCTCTGCAGGATGGCAGACCATCTTGGAAATAAATCAGATATGCCATACTAGTTAACTCAGGTTTCCACACAAACTCCTAACATAACTAGGGAAATATACATGCTCTCACTCCCACTGAAGCAAGGGCTACCTTGAGCAGAAATTTAAAATCCATCTTCAGCGGCCTTGCCCTACCTCTTGTCATTTTTGTAATGTGTGTCTGCAATTTGCACTGTGCTTCTATTATCCATACCACTCAAAGTCACTGGTTACAATTAGTTCTGATTCTTTTTTTAATAGTATTATAAAATTTTAAAAGTAATATATGAGCCTGGGCAACACAGCAAGACCCCGTCCCTACAAAAACTAAAAAAACTAGCTGGGCATGGTTGCACGTGCCTATAGTCCCAGCTACTCTGGAGGCTGAGGCAGGAGGATCGCTTAAGCCCAGGAGTTCAAGGTGCAGTGAGCCGTGATCACATCACTGCACTCCAGCCTGGGTGACAGAGCAAGATTCTGTCTCTAACTAACTAACTAACTAACTAAATAAATAAATAAGTAATATATGAACTTGGTTTAAAAAAATTAAATAGTAAAAATAGATCTAGAGTAACAATAAAATCTCTCATCCACCCCAGCCCATCATTCTCCCTTTAACTTCTCTCGTGTACATGGAGAGAAAGTTCCAATAAAACAGCTACAAGAAACCAGTGTTCTTAGATTTCTGATTACAAACTAACATCCTGGTTTGCTAAATTACAAATTGGTTGAATTTTATTTTAAAAGGAAAAGCATTCTACTACAGCAGATCCCACATTGTAGGCTAGGAATAAAGAGGAACTGAGCTGGCCAGAGGGAGAGGGATCAAAGGCCAGCAGGAGCTCGGGGTGGAGTGAGCACAGCAGAAACCCCAGACAGGCCAATGGTCCAGGAAATAGGTGAAGTCCCCACAGACGCAGGAGAAGTGTGCCCTCACTTCTGGTAGCTATGGGGAACCTGAAGGAGCCAGGCAAGGGTGTGTGTGATTCTGTGGGCTAGGGACGGTGAGGGTGTCTGGCAACCCACTTGTAGCGGCAACTAGCTGTTCGGGGCATGGCAGGGGAGAAGAAACAGGGTTGGCAGGATGAGTGCAGGAAGCTAGCCCCTGCCTAGAGGCTGAGGCCCAGAGCAGGAATCCTCCTTCATGGGCAATACTACCTTTTGTGGACACTGGAGGATGAACAGAGAGAGAATTTGAGAGCCCAAAACCCAGGCAGAAGAGGACCAGGTAGGCATCCCCACCTCCTGCTAGAAATATTCACCTCCACCCCCAGCACCAAAAGTGAAGATAGCAACCAACGTGGGCAAAGAACTGCAGCAGAGTATTTCCAAACTCAGACGGTGTACCCCATGGCTTCCTTTTGCCTCTCCAGAGCCACTCCGCCCTTCTCCACCCACTCTGGGCCCCTAGAGGCGGGCCTCTATGGACTCCACCAAAGGGCTCCTGTGCTCTCTGCTTTGGCTATGAGTAGAAGATGGGAGACTGAGAGGAGAGAGGTCAGGGTACTTATTCCCCCCAAATGCCTCTTTGAGAGCTGGCTGGCTATGTCCCCGGACCAAAAGCCACAGCTCCTGTCAAGAGGCCCTCTATACAGAATTCTCCCTCTCAAGTTTCCAGTGATTGCTTCCTCCTTCTGCTCCTTCTGGCCTGTGGTTTCCCTACACCCTGATACGCCTTTGTAAATAGTCTTTTTATTAAACTCTTCTCAATTTACCCAATCTGAGGGTGCCATCTGTTTCCTGCCAGGACCTGGAATGATACAGATGGCTTGTCTGACAGGACTGATTGATGGAGAGTCGAAGTACCCCTTATTGTTCTAGGCAGAGGTGGGGCAGCCTGCAGATAGCCAAAGGTTACTACAGGTGCCTGGAGTGAAGCCAGGAACTTGAGCTCTCTAGGGGTGGAGACTGTGTCTTACTGGCTTTGCAGCACCTGCACCATGGCAGGGCCTGGCTTTTAGGAGGGGGCCCTCTAAAAACAGGTTTCCTCTCTTTCTTCAGTTCAGGAACACTTTTCTGTCTTATAAGGGTCCCCTTCTCAAATGATGATGTCCCTGAAAGGTGGTGCTTTGAATGATTTCTTGCTAAAATCAAAATGATCAGTGAGTCCTTGAGGAGTAATTAGACGCCAACACTCTGAAAGGAAGAAAGGACCCCAGGAAGAGGCAGGGGCTGAGGAGATGAGGATCTGGAACGGCATTGAAGGAAGAATATGGACGGAACAGAGAAAAGAACAAGGCTCCAGAGGACTCCACCCCATCCCACAACTTTGCTTCAGTATGAATTTCTGGGCCAGGAGGAGGTGCTGACCTAGTTAAAGAGAAACAGGAGAAAAATAAGAACCCTCCCCAACCACTGTGCAGGGGAGGGGGGAGTTTCCACCTCTCACCAGGTAGCAAGTATAAGCTATTACCTACAAATTTTGCATAATAGAAACATGCTAATAGTTGTTAGCAGATTAGGTATATATGGTCTTTTATCATTTTTTGAAAGCCAATGTACACCATGATTACACCTATGTCCAAATATATATGTATATATAAACATATATAGATAACTTGACAAAGACTAGAAGACTCATGAAAATATTGTGTTGGGATACTGGGGTTAGGAAATACTTTTTTTCATTAAATTGTCAATTTCATAAAATTATTCTTATAATAAAGAAAAATGAAGGAAAAAACATAAAGTATGTATATGAAATTGGGCATGGTATTTTATCAGCCTCCTTTCCCTCATCTATATAAGAGGATAAATGGTCTCTTCCATTCCACTCCACTCCAGGTTTTACAAAATGTGATCCTGAAACTGTTAAAATGAGTCACATAAATGTGGATACAGAGAGAGAGAGAGAGGTTTTGAATATTTTAGCATTTCCATAAAAATCAAGAAGTAGGAAGAATTGGCTTTGTCCGCGTTACCGGCTGTGGTAACTGAAGTTTCGTCAGTCTAGCATGCTTTCCCGTTCCTTCCCCTGGGTCACTTGAAGAGCCCCTCCCTGACTCCACATGACCGTGGTAGGCAAGTCAGTCACAGTGCCCTACCCCCTCCCTGACAGTCATTTGGTAGTCAGAAGACCAAAGCAGAGCCAATGAGAACCTTCTCTAAAATCGATACATGGATAGGAGGACAAGGAAGGTCCCTTTCGTCTGGGGCTGCCAAATCTTTCTGCCTACTACCTGGGTGACCTTGGACAAATCATTTAACTGCTTTCAGCCTCAATTTTCTCACCTTAAATGAGGATAACAATATAATCCATCTCGTAGGAATTTGTGAGAATCAAATACTATGAAGCATGAGAAAGGTCATTATAACTTTAAAGTGTTTGTAATCTTATTAATAAATCTATTGTTATTAAACACGAATAACATTATACGGGAAATTAATTCATTGTAAGGTGTTGGTCAATGACGACTTACGCCATTAAACCTCCCAGGGGTATTTACATGTTTTAAAGGGACCCATTACATAAAGTACAAAGAGCAGAGCGCGCGCCTGCGCTGCGCGCGTCCGGGCCGGCGTCTGGTCCGCCGCCCGCCGTGGCCGAGTGCGGCGCGCGCGCCCGCCCGGAAGTCCGCGCGCCCGAGGAGCAGGGCGTGGCCGCCGCCCGCGGCCAGGCGCTCGGGCTGGTGGGAAGCCGCCGCGCGGACGCCACGCGCTGCGTCGCCGCCGCCGTTTCTGCGTCGTTGACTTCCGGTCGCCATCTTATTAGCGCCGAGGTGCCGCGGCTTAGAGGCGATCGGCGCCAGAGCGCAGCGGCAGAGCCACCGTCGCCATGCCGTCGCCGCTGCGAGTGGCAGTGGTGTGTTCGAGCAACCAGAACCGGAGCATGGAGGCGCACAGCATCCTCAGCAAACGAGGATTCAGCGTCCGGTCCTTTGGAACAGGAACTCATGTGAAGCTCCCAGGACCAGCACCCGACAAGCCAAATGTTTATGATTTCAGAACCACATATGGTCAGATGTATAATGATCTTCTTAAGAAAGACAAAGAGCTCTATACACAGAATGGCATCTTACATATGTTGGACAGAAATAAGAGAATCAAGCCCCGGCCAGAGAGGTTCCAAAACTGCAAAGATCGGTTTGATTTGATCCTCACTTGTGAAGAGAGAGTCTACGACCAGGTGGTGGAAGATCTGAATTCCAGAGAACAGGAGACCTGCCAGCCGGTACACGTCATCAATGTGGACATCCAGGACAATGACGAAGAGGCCACCCTGGGGGCGTTCCTCATCTGTGAGCTTTGCCAGTGTATCCAGCAAACGGAGGACATGGAGAATGAGCTCGATGAGCTGCTGCAGGAGTTCGAGGAGAAGAGTGGCAGGGCCTTCCTGCACACAGTGTGCTTCTACTGACCCCGGCGTCTGCCCACCCTCCGGAAGCCAGAAGCCATCTTCCTGAGCCTCCTTTTGTTAACAGTTTTCCTTCTGATACTTGTTTTTAATAAACTATACATACGAAATAAGATATACTTAAATGCCAGATTAAAGACAGGCTTTTTCTGTCCTACTTTATGAATAGGATATTAAAGTTTTCGTTAACCAAAAATGAAATAAACGGTTTATAGTGCATTTCCCTTGACATCCCTGTGTCCTTAGCTGTGCCTGTCTTTCCCTACCTTCCTCCCCTAACTGGCTGGGCTGTATATTAGGAAAGAACCCAGAATTGTCCAATAAATAGATGCTGCTGGTCAAAGAAAAAAAAAATACATAAAATACAAGGATAGGCAGCACTAGTCTATCCATCAGAAAATAGGATAGTGGTTAATTTTGCAGGGGAGGCAAGTGATCAGAGGGAGCATGAGGAGGCTTATAAGGGATGTTAGTTCTCTTTTCCTTTCCTTTCCTTTTCTTTTTTGAGACATGATCTCATATTGCCTGGGCTAGAGTATAGTGGCATCATCATAGCTCACTGCAACCTCAAACTTTCAAACTCCTGGGCTCAAGCGATTCTCCTGCCCCAGCCTCCTGAATAGCTGGTATTACAGGCATGCCACCATCCCAGACTAATTTTTGTATTTTTTGTAGAGATGGGGTCTTGCTCTTGCTCAGGCTGGTCTGGAACTCCTGGCCTCAAGAGATCCTCCTGCCTCAGCCTCCCAAAGTGTTAGAATTACAGGCATGAGCCACCGTGCCTGGTGTATTCTGTTTCTTGATCTGGGTTCTAGTTACATGGGTGTTTTGTCAGTGAAGATTAATTGGTCTGTATGCTTAAGATATGTACCCTGTTCTATATGTATGATGATATAATAACAAGTTTTTAAAACTTGGGGACTTTTGTTTTCAAGAAAACGGAGTAGGCATGCTTCTCCTTACTCCTCCCATCAAGTACAACAAAAAACTCAGCAAGTGCAGATAAAAAATATTTTTTAAAAAGCCCAACAAAAGCCTGCTCTTTCTTGCCAAAGGACCGGGAAATGAACAGCATAAGAAAAGAGAAAGGTTTTAGACAAAACTGGTCTACTCCAGCTAAATACCACAAAAAAAAACTGTGGCCCTACCCCCATTCATATCAGCAAAGGATAAGTGGGGAGCTTAGAATTCCACCCTTGCCAAGCCATAACAAGGTGCCCCAACCCATCCACTGGGGTAGCAACAGAGAAGGTCAAGTATGGAGCTAGCACTTTTGTCCCTGCTCGGTAGTAATGAGGAAACCATGTGGGGAACCTGTACTTCCACCCTGTGTCCTTCCTGCTTGGGTGGTATCAGAGGAAGCCTAGTGGAGAGAGTCAGGACTCTTACCATTGTTAAGCAGTATTGAGGCCGCCTTCTACCTGGGGTGTCAGTGGAGGCCTAGTGGGGAGCCTGAACTCCCACCCCACCCAGTAGTAACAAAGAGACACCCTGCCCCCCCACCCACACATACACAATGGAGGCTGAGTGGCTTTTTGTGCTGACCTGGCAGTAATAGGGGGACACCCCATACCACTTCCCCTGCCAGAGCAGTGTCAAAAAAAGAAAAAAGATACTAATAGAACAGAAGGTTGAAATAAGATACAGAGTCATAATACCCCAAAATGTCCAAGTTTCAATAAAAAATTACTCATCATACTAGGAACAAGGAAGAGCTCAAACTGAATGAAAAACAATAATCTGTAGATGCCAACACTGAGATGAAATGTGTTAAAATTATCTGGCAAAGAATTTGAAACAGCCATCATAAAAATAATTCAATGAGCAATTACAAACACACTTGACTCAAATGAAAAATAGAAAAAATAAATAAACAGAGCCTCAGGGACATGTAGGACTTTGACAAAAGATTAGATCTAGCATTGGTATCTGAAGTCTCAAAAGGAGAGCATAAACAGGGCAAGGCTTAGAAAGGATGCAAAGAAATAATGGCTGAAAGAGAATTTGTTGCCAGCAGATCTACTCTAAATAATGGCTAAAGGAAGTTCACTAAACAAAAAGGAAATGATAAAAGAAAGAACCTTGGAACGTGAGGAAGGAAGAGAGAACACGGTAAGCAAAAAATACGAGTAAATGCAATAGACTTTCCTTCTCTTGAGCTTTATAAATTATGCTTGACACTGAAACAAAAATTATAACACTGATATGGTTTTAAATGGCTCTGCAGGAAATATTCAAGATGATTATATTATAAATGGGGGAGAATAAATAGATGTAAATGGAGGGAAGATTTCTATACCTCATTCAAACTGAAATATCTATAGAGATGCTTCACTGAAAAATTCTACCAAATTTGAAAAAAATTAAACCAATTCTACACAATCTCTTCCAGAAAATAGAAGAGGATGGAACAGTTCTCAATTCATTTTATGAAGTTAGTACTATCCAGGTAGGAAAACTAGACAAAAACAGTACAAAAAAGACACTACAAAAAAAAAAAAAAAAGATACTACAGACCAATATCCCTTGTGAATATACATATGAAAGTTCTCGACAAAAATATTGGCAAATAAAATTCAGAAATATATAAAAAGAATCATATAACGTGATAAAGTCGACTTCCTTCCGGGGATGCAAGCCTGGTTCAATTTTCTAAAATCATTTAATGTAATCCGCCATATTAATAGGCTCAAGAAGAAAAATCAGGGCTGGGCATGGAGGCTCACACCTGTAATCCTAGCACTTTGGGAGGCTGAGGGGGAGGATTGCTTGAGGCCAGGAGTTTGAGACCAGCCTGAGCAACACGGTGAGACCCTGTCTCTATTTATTTTTTTATTTTTATTTTTTATTTTTTTGAGACAGAGTCTCACTCTC
This sequence comes from Indri indri, assembly GCA_004363605.1. NCBI lineage: Eukaryota > Metazoa > Chordata > Mammalia > Primates > Indriidae > Indri > Indri indri. Next base: position 11,042 of record RJWJ010019419.1, on the reverse strand, counting down.
TCTTGCCTGGGGCGAGTGCTGTGGCATCAGCCTAGCTCACAGCAACCTCAAACTCCTGGGCTCAAGTGATCCTTCTGCCTCAGCCTCCCGAGTAGCTGGGACTACAGGCATGCGCCACCATGCCCGGCTAATTTTTTTTCTGTATATATTTTTAGCTGTCCAATTAATTTTCTTTCTGTTTTTTTTTTGGTAGAGACGGGGTCTCGCTCTTGCTCAGGCTGGTCTCGAACTCCTGAGCTCAGAACAATCCGCCTGCCTCGGCCTCCCACAGTGCTAGGATTACAGGCGTGAGCCACCGCGCCCGGCCTAAATTCTTTATAAATTATTTTTATTTGCTTCTTTCTCATAAAATTGGAATATAGCAGGAAAATCTACTTAACTGTATGTTTTGTGAGTAGACTCAATATCACTCTTCACCTTTTACCTTTCTAATAATTGAGGAAAAAAATCATTACTGCCAATTAAAACTCCCAGATGTTAATTTTTTTTTCATTCTCTTTCTTTGTATGAATATTGGTATCCAGTACTTTCTATTCTCCTTAGACTTCAGTGCCCATGTGCACTTCCACATGGGCAAGTGTTCTGAGCAGGAGGACCTGGGTTTGATCTCACCTCCTCTATCAACTATCCCATATGACTTTAAACAAATCAATGAAGTCTGTCTTTGCATCTGTGAAGAGTCTGTCATGCCTTTCTTCCAAGCTTCCTTTGAGGACCAGATGAGCCAATGTGGAAGTGCTTGGGAAACTGTACACTTTTATACAAATACAATTAGTTGCATTATATTCTACCATGGCTTATATTATTATTTTCTCATTTTCACTATTAATATTTGCCTCCCGTCCTCTAAATTTCTCAGAAACTTATAAAGCAGCCATGACTATTCAGAATTTATTTTAAATGATAGATTTTTGTACTGAAAGAGACATGTTATCTAAGTCCCTGATTTGAAAAGAAAATTAGAGCTTAGGGAACTTACCCGAGGTTGCACGCAGCTAGTTACTACATGATGCATGACTGTCATTGTAGCCTGGCTTTTGCTCTCTACAGTCCCTGGAGCCTTTCCTGATCTTCACATCATCTGCGTACTATCTGATTTTCTTCCGTCATTAGCCTTTGTAGGTTGGCTTGAAGGGCAAGCCTAAGTTTCATATCAACCAGTCAACCAGTTAATCAAATTATTCTACAAATACAGTTCCTACTAATCATTAAGCAGTGTGCCAGGTATCAGGTATAAAAAATAGATCCAGGTGTTCAGATGTTAATGAAGTTTGGTAACATAAATATCTGTAAGAAATTATATAGATATTATGCTATAGTACAGTAAAATAATATTCTCTATGTTTCCAGATTTTATTGATACCCTGCAGTTCTTGTCATTGCTTATATTCAACAAGGAGAGATAGAAACATGATTATTGCCACATCAACGTGAGAGGGTGTAGAGTTTCAAGGGAGGAACTGATTACTTCTAGCTGGGGCTATCAGGTAGGTATCTTGGAATAAGTGGCATTAGAAC
>RJWJ010019418.1:0-30389 GCA_004363605.1 Indri indri | reverse complement strand
AAAAAAAAAAAAAAAAAAAAGGTACTAAAAAAGGGAAAAGGGGAAGACTTTAGGGCTAAGTAGTATGTTTCCATACCTCGTTGGAAATGAGTTTTTATAAATCTTGTTAAGATACATATGGTAAACCCTGAAACAACCTCTAAGAAAATAACTCAAAATATATAGTGAAAAAAATCATTCAAGTAATAAAATGTTACATTGGAAAGTATTCACTTAATCCAAAAGAGAACGGTAAAGGAGAAATAAAGGGAAAAAATGAGACAGGAGGCATATAGAAAACAAAAAGTAAGATGGAACATGTAAATCCAATTACAGCAATAATAACATTATGTGTTAATGTATTAAATGAACTAAAAAGCAGAGATTTTTAGGCAGGATATAAAAACAAGATTCAACTATATCCTGTGTAGGGAAGATGCACTTTAGCTTCAAAGATACAAATAGGTTCAAAATAAAAGGATGGGAAATATATGTTCTGAAAACAGAAAACAAGAAACTGGGGTGATTATACTGATAGTAGAGAAAATACACTTCAAAACAAATAAAAATGGAAATAAAGAGGGACATTTTATAATGATAAGAGGGTCAATCCTTCAAAAATACGTAACAATTATCAACACATACACACACCTAACAGAGCCCCAAAGTACGTGAAGCAAAAACCGACAAAATTGAAAGAAGAAATAAACAACAATGGTTAGAGATGTCAATATCTCACTTTCAATGATGTGTGGGAATATAGAGAAATTGGAACCCTCATAGATTGCTGGTTAGAATGATGCAGCTGCTTGGAAAACAGTCTTGCAATTCTCAAAAGAGTCAACATAGAGTTATCATGTGACCCAGCAATTCAATTTCACTTTTTAAATATATACTCGAAATGCAAACATATGTTAACACAAAAACTTACACACAAATGTTAATATCAGCATTATTTATAGCAGCCTAAAGTAGAAACAACCCAAATGTCCATCACCTGAAAAATAGATAAATAAAATGTGTTATATCCATATAATGTCATATCATTTTGCAATAAAACGAAGTACCGAAACATGGTACAACATGCATGAACCTTGACAAGACTTTGCTAAGTAAAAGAAGCCAGTTATAAAAGGCCACATGTTGTACGGTTCCATTATATAAACTGTTCAGAACAGACAAATCTACATAGAGAGAAAATACATTAGCTTGCCTAGGGCTGGAAGAAGGGGGAATGGGGGTGACTGCTAATGGGTCTGGGTTCTTTTTGAAGTGATGGACATGTTCTGAAGTTGATTGTAGTGATTGTTGCACGACTCTGTACATACTAAAAATGATTGAATTGCACATTTTGGTATTTGCATTTATATTATGTGAAATATAACTTCATAAACTGTTATGAAATAAAGAATTGCACCTATAATATTGAGTTGTTGGAAAAATTAAATATGATGATACTCATGGGATTGCACACTCAACAAATAAGAGTAATCATCTCTTTTAGAGGGTACCAGGCAGAGCTGATGAGAAAGCATCCAATCCTTCCAAATCTCGGGGCGCTGCTGCCACAGGGCATGTCATACCACGGTGACACTCTGTAGTAAATGTCTGTCTTTCTTTCTCTAGGGCAGAGGGCCTTTCATCCAAGGAGAAAAGGGTGAAAAGGTAAGCATCTTCCTTTTGTCATATTCTTCCAAGGAAACAGGACAAGGGGACACAGGCGTGGGAGAGGCGTGTGCTACCTCTGTGCCGCTGGGCGAGGACTTGGGTAGGTGAGAAGAGGTTTCGTTGGCCCAGTGCCTGGCCTCACTGCGTGTCCTTCCCGACTCAGGCCGTTGAAGCATGTGCAGTGCTCAGCAGGAAGGGAGAAGGTGCAGACAGGACGTGGTGTTTGGAGAATTGAAGTAGGACACATATGTCTTGGGGAATTCAGGAAATATTCTTCAGAGAAGTTGACATTTGAGCTGCACCCAGGAAATGCAAATTTTTGGCCAGGGTCTTCCAGGCATAATGAAGAGCATGAGGAGAATTTGTGGGTGGCTTAAAAATGCTCCCCACAGCTATAAACGTCACACCTTCTCGCACCTTCATCAGAACGTGCACTTGCTCCACAGAACCTGGCAAATATGAGATTCCCCTGTAAGGAGAAAAAATAAAGCAAGGAGCCACGAAAAATGTGATTTTCTGCTGACATCGGCCATTAAAAACAAACACACAAACAAAAACCTCCCATGTTCCTGTAGAGGCAGCCACAGGACTTTACAGTGCACATGTATGTTGATGATTTCATTAGAGTCCAGGCACTTGTATAATGTCACTGGACCTGGAAGGGCACCTGTTGCCCAGAGGGTCACATCAGCCCCGTGCACGGGGCTGATTGTGTAATGCAGGTGCTGCTCCATCAAGTTACAGTGGAAACGGCGTTCACGTGGCCATTCTCTCCCCCTGTGCACCCTTACATGTCTGGATTTACTCCATAGAGATAAATCGAGGATATGTACACGCACATACCCACGTATGTATAAGTGTTTATAAGAAAGACTAGAAACAAACACAATTATGCGCAGTGGGCAGAGGGGAAAATAAGTTATTATACAGCTAATTAGTGGAACAGCACTCAGTGATGCAAAATAACATTTAGGAGAATAATTCATGACCTAGAAAGTGCAGACAATATTTCGTTAATTTTTAAAACACATTGCAAAATCCATGTACAATATGACCTCAATTATGTGTGTGTGAGTGACAGAGGGAGAAATTACTGTGGGAGACCAACCCCTATTATTAACCACTGGTTATCTGTGGGTGACAAAGTTGTGATGGTATTTATTTTCTTCCTTATCCGTCTTTGCGTCTTCATTTATTTCACGATGAACTTCCTCTCCATTAAAAGCACAAGCGCACACATACCATTACTACTACAGGAGAATAGAAAGCCGTGTGAGAGACAGCGTGACACACAGCGTAACGTGAGCTGTGCAGCCTGACAGGGCTGGTTCATCTCCACTCTGCCACTCTCTAGCTCTGCCACCAACTTTTGAGCCTGTGTCTCGCAAAACCTAAAAACAGGGCTAATGGCAGCCACCTTCCATGACTTCTGTGTTGTTTGAAAGCACAGCACCCGAAACCTAGATGCTCAAATTCGGCAGCTATTTTTTGTTTCAATTTTTAATTTTTTTAGTTTTATTTTGTTGCTGTAAGAACACTTAACGTGAGATCTGCCGTCTTAACAAAATTTTAACTGCACAGTCCAGTGTTGTGGACTACAGGCACAGTGTTGCACGGCAGATCTCTGGAGTGTGTTCATCTGGCTTCACTGAAGTGTTATGCCTACAGGTTAGCAAGTACCCAACTCTCCCTCCCTGCAACCCTGGAAACCAGCATTCCACCCTTCCATTCTACCACTTTGACTATTTCAGGTACCTCTAGTAGTGGAATCCTATAGTATTTGTCTTTCTGAATTTGGCTTATTTCACATAGCATAACACCCTCCTGGTTCACCCATGTTGTTGCAAATGGTAGAATTTCTTTCTTTTTTAAAGCTGAATAGTATTGTGTTGTATTCCGTATTTTCTTACTATTCGTCTGCTGATGGACACGTGGCTTGCTTCCGTACCTTGGCTATCATGAATTATGCTGTAATGAACATGGGAGTGTAGATGTCTCTAGATATCTCTTCAAAATCCAGATTTTTGGACTATATGCCCAGTAGTGGGATTGCTGGATCATATGGTAGTTCTATTCTTAACTTTTTGAAGAACCTCCATACTGTTTTCCACAGTGGCTACAGCATTTCGCATTCCCACCAACAGTGTTCAGCAGCTTCTTTTGTTGTTGCTAGCATGCTTGGTTCCTGTGGGCACAAACACAAGCACAGGGCATTAATGGTACACCCAGGTATTTCTGTGCCAGGAACTGGGGCTGCCAGGGCCCTTAAAGTCAGAACACTTGGTCTGGGTGGCACTTGCTGGGCAATACTTTGTGACTCTGTGACCCCCTTCCCATGTTCCTCCTGGACCAGCCTTTCCTCTGACTGATGTGTTCTTCGTGTGTGTTCACATCGCCACGCAGGGGCTGACAGCCTCCCCTCTCTCTGTGGGCAGCAGGTGCATCTCTGCCTTGTCGGTTCTGAGTTGAGCTCATGATGGGCAGCTGTGGTGGCTTGGTCTGCTCATACCTGAAGGCACCTCCCTGGTGCCCAGAGCCCTGCCTGCAGCAGCACATCCAAAAACTTGGCACTTCCCAGGGAATAGCTGTGGCTGGGGGGACCTCCTCACTATTTGGTGCTGGCAGGAGAGACAGACAGCTAAACAGGAGCTGGCACCTCCAGCTCTGTCCTTGATTGACATTTTCTTCCAGTTGGCTTTTTAATCAAAGTCTGAGTCTAGATTTTACCACACGTTAGCTGTGTGATTTGGAGTGAGTCACCTCCTTCTCTGGGTCTCTGCTTCCTTGTCTGTCATGATGAGGGAGTGGGATGAGATGATGCAGAGAGGCCCTTTCAGGCAGCAGCTCTGAGACTTGGGGCTCAGCTCATCCCCAGCCTCTGCACTCTGGGGCTCTTTGCTGTAACTTGGAGTCTCTGCTCCCTCTCCAGGGGTGAGGAGACCAGGGTGGACCATGGGGACGGATGGGGTCCACAGAGGGGAGAAGGCCACCTGCGACTCATGCACTTGACTGGGCTTAACAAACTGGCTTCTTTGCTGCATATCATCTCCAAAGTCATTGCCGAGTGCAGGGGGATTAGATAGACTGGAGCCTGATGGGCCCGGGGGCCATGATACTCCTATTCTGGCTGGCCGTGTTGTTCATACTTTTGGTGTTGCAATTAACTGCTGTGACAATGTGTGTCGGCTTCTATATGCACCAGGTCCCTGCTGAGCACATTTTACTTTATCTCTCCTTGTCCAGACAGTGCTTCAGGGAAGACGCTGCTATGCTCGTTTCACAGATGAGAACATAGTATCAAGGTCAAGTGATCTGCCCAAGGTCACACCGTTAGTGAGTGTCTGGGAAACATGATCACTGATTTTTCCTAAAATTTGGGGGAACTGGAGAGCTGATGGAACTGCCTGTCCTGCAGCCAAGGAAACTGAGGCTTAGGGAAAGTGAGTGATCAGCCCAGGGTTGCACAGCTGAGAAACTGCTGGAGAACTTGGCCTCCTGACCCTCCCAGATCCCTCTGCTGCCTCTCCTTGGCATTTCCCACCAAATGCCCAACACCGTTCTTGGTGTTCTGGGGCTGCCTTCTCTCTGGTGCCTGTTCTGCCTCATGCCCAGCACCAGTTCCTGGGGCAAATGTCCCTCAGTGTTTCAAGATGCATGTAACTGAGGTGAGATAAAGGGAAAGCAGGCTCTCAGTGTACCCCAAAGAGCTACCCACAGCCTAGATGTTGGGGATGCGGAAGGATAGAAAGAGAGGGAATGGATCCTTCAAAGGGTCTGAGACACAGCTGGCACTAAATATGTGCCTGCCACATGAATGAATTAATGGATTACAGACCTCCATACATCCAGGACCAAGGGCCAGCTCTTCTCAATAGAAGGATCACAGACCCTGGTGTTGAATGTACCCAACTTCAAATTCTGTCTCTATCTCATGTTAACCGTATATCTATCCTTGGGCTACTTTAAGCCTTAGTTTGCTATGTGTGAAAAGGGGAAAATAATAGTTCCTATCACATAAGATTGCTGGGAGGATGCAAGGAGAAGATGGAAACCTATGGTTTGACCTGGTGGCTGGTGCGGCAGGTACTTGATAACCAGTGAAGCTGTTGTTCCGGTGGCTCTATCATAATTTCCAGTACTGGCATGGTGATGATAGTGATGGCAACATACAGCCAGCGCTGGAGTCAGGAATAGCAGGGTGGGGGGATGACCTCCAGTGACCCTGCAGACCCTTGGTTCTTCTGTCTTGAGGAAATTCATAAGTACAGTGGAGACATTGGCGTGAGGTTCCCTTGGGTGGGCAGCAGGGTGAGCCCCCTTTATGGTGATGAGGTTTGCAGAATCTGCTGGGCCACGGACCCCACAGGTAGTGAAAGATTTAGAAACAACAAAGCAAGGGGAAAGTATGTGGTTTCTGATGAACTTCCCCGTGGCACATCCTGAGGATCCTTCTGCTCTGGGGGGACTGGAGCCTTCAAGGGAGGAGCCCAGTGGTGCCACCGCATCATCACTCCTTCCTGGAGTGCCCTCTCGTACCCTGAGTGTGGAGCTTGTGCTGCAGTTTCCTCTGAGTGGGATGTCTGTGCTGCTCCTGGCTTATCCTCTGTTCCTGGGAAACCTGGTGTCTGGGAGGGCAAAGGAGGTCTTGGTTTGGGCTCACATATGAGCTCAGGTGGTAGAAAGAGCAGGTTTGGGGAGTTGGGCGGACCTGGGTTAGGATCCCAGCTCTACCAGTAGCCAGGTGACCTTTGGTCAGTGTCTCTCTGGGCCCTAGCCCTTCATCTACACGGTGTAGCCACTGATGTCTGCCTGCTGGGTCTGTTGAGGGGATGACAGGATGTTGATAATGCCTGCAAAGGCACCTTGCTCAGTCCCTGGCACACAGTAGGTGAATGTTAAAAATCTGTCCCCTTGCATTTATTCCTTTTCTTTTTCTACTAGAAGTCATTGCTAAAATCCATTAAACAGCAGCATACTCGTTTCTTCAGTAGCTAGTGTTCGAGTTCCTAGTATGTGGATGAGAGTAGTTGCCTCACAGAGCTCTCAACCTGGCACGATGCTTCTTCTTACTGGTCCTTAAGTGAGGTGGGTCGTACTATCTCTAGTGTTAACCTGCCCCCCCATTACACAGGGAGAGGGGGGCGAAGCTGTTAAGTAACGCTGCCTCATCCACAGGTGTGCTGGGGGTAGATCAGGGGACAGTGGTCACCTCAGCAAAGCGCCCAAGGGTTTCCCAGGATATGCGATGCTGTACTTCTGGTCGGTCAGGCAAAAAAATGAAACCCCAAAAAACAGGTGACATTTGACTTACCAATGCAGATCTAGAAAATTACCATAAGCACAATTCATATGAAGGAAAACCAAAAACAGAATCAAGATGACCCCAAGCAGACTTGGTTCATTACAAGTATTCCCAATAACTGCAACTGCAACCACAATAAAAAATGGAAACAGCCTAATGAAAAATTATATTGCATCAACCAGGTATATAGAAATGAAAATTAAAATGACCTTATAATGTGGAGCTATGCATGCCATGTAATGCAGACGAAACAGTAGAATAGAAATCTATATACGCTTACATGTAAAAAGATGTGTGTATAATGAAAACAACCAATGCATTAAGGTAGTGGGATTTGGGGTATTTTATATATCATGGTAATTGCAAACATGTAACCAAAGACTAGATTTCATCTTACATAAATGAAAATCCTTTTAAATGTAATATATTCACAATTTTTTATTCATGAAATAAAAAAGCAATATGATTTTACAGGAACACACACTGCCTCCCAGCACGGGATTTGTTGGCTACCGATTGGAAGGTGTGATGGCCCTTGGGCCCAGATGCAGAATACAGCAGTGGCTGAGGCTTTGGGGAAACTGGTGTTCCCTGTCCTGCTGCATAACCTTGGAAATGTCATTATAATTCTTAGTGTTCTGTTTCTACACCTGTACACTGAATATAATAGTAACAACAACAGTCCACTCTCAAAAGGGTGATGTGAGGGTTTTGTGAGTTTATCCATGGAAAGAACTTAGCAGGGCCCTGGTGAATAAAGAACTTCAGAAAGCACTGGCAAGAAGCAGTCTATACCATCCGACCACTGGATTCTCTGCATGATGATCTGTTCAGGTGCATTATCCCAGTTAGTTCAAACAGAAGGCACTTGGTATTTCCACTTCAAAGGCTGGAACAGATTCTCCTTTCTCTTTGGGTCTGAGTCTATGAGGACAAGAGCCTCGAATTTCCTTCAGCTGTTTTGCTGCCATGAAAGGAGCCCATCTGAGTAGGATGAGGTAACACTCAGAAGAAGCTTGGCCACAAAATGGATCCTTGGACGTGAGGCTGCTGGACAGAGTCCAGGTCCATCTGAGCAGCATCCACCATGCTCGGATCCCTGAGGGGATGTGTTTCCTACCAAGGGGTTTGCTTTCTTTATGAATAGGAGTGATTATTAATATTAGAGTTGGGTTCTGATGTCGATGGTGGCGCTTTAGGCAGAGACTGGCCCAGTTGAGGAACTGAAGGGATCCAGTGTCCCCGGAGTGGGCAATAACAGAGGACACAGGAGGACGAGGGATTGACAGACCCGAATCAAGCCTTGATCACACCTTAGAGTTGGGGGCCCTGGAGACCCACAGGGAATGAAATGGGGACAAAGTGTCCCATGAAGCCACGCTTGGGTCAGCAGCTAGGTACTCTAGGTACTCAGCATTTGTAGAGGGGGAAAAGCAATAACAACCACCAAAAAGTCCTTTCTTAAGCATTTTCACAGAAATCCATATGGCAGTAAATAAAACTTCATATGGATTTTCTGTTCAGATTTCACAGTGTGGTGCACCAGAAAAAAAAAAGTCAGCAAGTGAATGTAAGAAACTCAGCTAAATTTTATTGGCTTTGTTGACTCAGCAGCAGATAGGATTTTGGGTCGCAGAAACGTCGGTTCATTGTCTTTTATGGTTTTCTTCAATTTTTACCGGCACCATAAACCTGATGGGGGACGAGCGTGGTGAAAGATGAGTCTCTGGGCCAGCAAGGAGCTGAGGCTGTTCTGACTGTCTGGGATGCAGACTTCTCAGAGCCACATCTACAGGTTCTGAAGGGGGTTCCAGGGCCACGTGAAGCCCACCTGAGCACTCTGGAACCACGATGTAGGAGAGTCTCTGCAGGCTGGTTCACCATGAAGTGAAACAAACAAGGTGCTAGTTACAAAGTAGAGGAAGCAAGCCCAGGCTATGAGGGTGAAATTAGGAAGGGTTCTTAGACAGGCAGGTTCACAGCAGTTGGCTGGGTGGCTTGGTTCCCAGTCTTAGAAAACCAGGGTTCTGGATACGTTTGTCCCAAACCAGGCTTTTGTGGAGCCTGCTGCTTCCTTGTCCTCTGATGATTTGAAACTGGACAAAGCAGGCTTCTCCACGTTGCTCTGGGCTATGGTGGTCTATGAAGCAGTGGGCCCTTCAGGTCTGCATGCCTGGAATTCCTCAGCTGCAAATGTCTTCCTTTGGTTTAAGCCTGTTTGAAACATGCAGGTGCACGTGAATTTGTGTTTGACCCTACATTTCTTCTGTTGTCACACTGCTGTGTTACTTGGTAGATGAAGTCCAGTGTGTTTGGAGTGCATGTCCTACCTGATGTGATGGGGCCCCAAGTGACCCTCCCCCGGTATCTGTCTCCTGCCGATTCTGGGTTTGTGTTTCTCTGGACACTCTCAGGATGCTTCTGCCTCCCTGCCATTGACTCTTCCCCCATAGTTGTCATGCCCCTCTGCCTGTGGAAATCCTCAGGATGCTTCTGAGCTAGGGACCTTCAAGGTGTCGAGCACTGAGCCAAGTGGTTCCATGGACACTGTCCCCATTCATTCCTCCCAATGATTGCAGGTGGAAGGCACCCTCATCACCATTTCACAGAAAAGGGCAATGAGACTTAGAAAGACACACACACACATTGATGTGATTGATTCTATGGTAAACAGCTGTAGGAAGAGCACAAAGTAGTTTATAATAAGCTCTGGCTTGTTCAAAATCATAACAAGTACCCGTTGAGAGACAGGCATGGGGCACCAGATAAGGACAGAGAGATGGGGGCATGATTTACTCAGCAGACTCCCTACCTCTCAAGTGAATGGAGAGAATGAGGTAGAGACATAGAGTGTTTAGAAAAAGGATCTCTCTGACCACTGTATGGCTAGGCAGGCAGAACCAGGGAGAGAAGTGATGTTCTTGCCCAGCTCTGCTTCCAATTGGATGGGGACCCTGCAGGTGACAGGTCTGCCCTCACAATGACACCTCTCTGCCCTCACCATGGCAGACATGACTTGTGCTGTCCACATGGTAAAAGAATGGATCCTTCTGACCTGAGCTGAGTTCTTTCTTTGGTGGTGTTCAAAGGCTCTAATTGAAATTGTGAGATGAGAAGACTCCTTGGAGGTAGAATTGGACTACAGAGATGGGTGGGGAGTGAGGAGGAATCCCTGCTACATATAGATTTTCTTCCCAGCGCCTCCTTTCCAGGGCAGTGACCATAAAAGGTTCCATAAACCATATGACACTTTGACATATCAGAGGCACTATGGTTCAAATGTTTGTATCCACCAAAATTGATACGTTGACCTCCTAACCCCCAAGGTGGTGGTATTAGGAGGTGGGGCTTTGGGGAAGTGATTAGGTCATGAGGGTGGTGAGCTTCTAAAAGAGACCCCAGAGAGCTTATTTGTTACTTCCACTATGTGAGGTTACAGTGAAAAGACAGCTGCATGGACCAAAAAGTGGGCCCTCACCAAACACCAGATCTGTTGGGACCTTGATCTTGGACTTTCTAACCTCTAGAACCATAAAGAACATTTTTCTCTAATTTACAAGTCACCCAGTTTATAGTATTTTGTTATAGCAACCCGAAAAGACTAAGACAAGGGGAAACTTTTATAGGTGAAATGCATGGCATAGCAAGAGATAACATACACACTTTTAATTTTTAAAAATTCTCTCTGAAAGCATAGGATGGGGTGTTAGCAATAGCAGCCATGTAGGATTCATTGGACAGCCCTGGTGATTTTATCTGGAATAGTACTTTATCTGAAAAGAAAGTGCCATGTAGTGGGAAAAACCATGGCATCAGCCTTTTATTGACTCTCAATGTTCTAGGCTATTTAGTTTATGAGCTTCAGCCTCCTGCAGTTCCTTTAAGAAGGCTGGGCCACGTCCAAGGTCACAGAGCTGGTGAGTACTTGGAGCAGAGGCTGAGTCTGTCGGACACAAGACACAAGAGGGGGATCTACTGCATCAGCCAGTGCCACTTCCCTGCTCCTCCCTGAATGTGATGCTGGTATCTGGGAATTCTTGACCCTCAAATACCATGTCTCTAATAGAAACCAGCTTATTTTATATAAAGGCTGCATTACAGAGCCTCTGAGCCAGAAAATGTAAATAATATGTTTGTGTTTATATGTGTAAAACTTCTCAGGTCTATTTATGCCATTTGTCTTGAGCTCTGGGTCCCTTCGTCTTTGTTCACGACTGGCTTAATCAGCAGCCCCCATCTCCTATTCTTAGCCTGTGCATTAATGTGCATTATTCATTGTTATCGAGTTGGATAACTGTGGTTGAGTGCCTTCTATTTTTACAGTAATCAAAGGGTTTAGGGGAAAAATTTGTGTAGCTGCTTATGTGCCCTCAAATAGCCTTATAGGTTAGGGGCAAAATGCTGAGAGAATAAATAGAGGTGCCAATGGCCCTGTCCGTGGTGCTGAAGGACGCAGTGAGGTTTTGCATTCACGGGATCTCATAGCCCCGGGCAGAGCTGGGAGAGGAAAGTCTGCACTTTTCTTCCAGCTCCGCCTGACACTTGGGTGCTTTCCAAGTCTCATGGAGCAGTCACAGGACCAAGGGCTTCATATAGGAGGGTGAGACCACTTATGGGAAGGGTAAATATTAGACTTCTGGACTGGGAGGGCAGGGAACGTTACAGGCACAGACTCTGGACACAGGCTGGCTAGGCCCAGGCCTTGGCTGTGCCACTTGGCAGCTGTGTGACAGTGGGTCAGTTACTTAACTCCTGTGACCCTTGCTTTCCTCGTCTACAAATTGGTAACTATGATAGTAGTACTTGCCTCAGAGGGTTGCTGCAAGGATTAAATGAGCTAATGAAAATAAATGACTGATATTTGTCAAAAGTGCTCATAAATGCTAAGTATAATTACCATTACGCCTACAGAGTGTTCTGTTTTTTACTACACCAAATGACATCTTCTGTGTTCCTAGCGTTAATGAGGTCTTATCCCCAGAGGTGGTCAGCAGCTGGGCAAAATCAGAGCTCTTCCGTCTCCCCCTGAGGAGCACTTCCACAACTCCCGAGGACTTGGGAAGCCTAGAGAATGTTGCTAGAAAGTATGTCCCCAGTGTGCCAACACAGAGGTCCTTTCCTTTCTTCAACTCATCTTAAATAATTCATAGAACATCTAAGAAGAATAACAGCACCTAGTATTTACATGCACTTGCTATCTGCTAGGATTTATGCACATGCTATTTAGTTTAATTTTCAAGGTGAGTATCATTGTCCTCATTTTACAGGCTATTAACTGTGGGACCAGGCACAGGTGACTTTACCTCTCTAAGGGGCTGAAATAGGAATTGAGCTCATGTTTCCTGACTTCACATCCTGCAATTGTCTGTGCTGAGAAGCGGTTCTCAGACTGAGCATCCAAATCCCCAAGAGGACCTGTTAAACCAACATGCTGGACCTCACTCCCAGAGTGTCTGATCCAGAGGGTCTGGGGTGGGTCAGAGAAGTTACCTTTCTAACGAGATCCCAGGTGATGTCTGTACTGCTGGTCCAGGAACCACACTTTGACGACCACTGCCCAGAGTATGCCTAAGACCCTGCCTGGAGAAATACTCTGTCTCCTACCAAATCAATGAAGCGTGTAGTAACATAGCCTCTCTAGCAAAGGAGCAATCTCTTTGTCAACATTTATAAATAAGCCTTGAAATTTAATTAACCAAAAGAGCAACAGAAATGTTTGTTTTCTCATTTCTCTGTAATCTTTCCCAATGAGGCAACAGCAGGATCCCTGGGGCTCTGGCTGCTGATGAGTGGGTGTGGGCGGGTGGATAGTTTCCTGTGAGATGGCTGCCCTCCCATGTGCCTCCAGATGTGATCATGGAGGCAGTGAGTGTGTGGGGGGATGGGTGGAAGAGGGTCAGAGCCTGGACTTGCAGCCAAGCCCCAACTTTGAGTCATACACAACTGCAGCAGGAACAAGAAGGAATGCCCCGCTTCTCTGAGCCTTGGTTGTCTCTGCAGTGCATTTCACTTGTGTGTTCTGTTGTCATCCTCTTACAATCCCAGTGTTGATTTTGTTTTTATAGGTGGAAAATGGAGGCTTGGATAGTCTGTCGAAAATAATAGTACCTGCTGCATGTTTTGAATTTCTCTGTATACAAAGCATTTCCCCAAGTGTTGCCTCCAGGCACCCTAACAGTGGGCCAGAGGTGCTGCCTCTCCTTGCACCACCCCCGGGCATGTGCAGGAGCTGAGACCTAGGTGGTGGAGTAAGCTGTCCTGCTCTGCTGATGTGGCAGGGGCTACAGGCCACCCGGACTTTCTCCCTGCAGCCTGGGCTGTTCCTTTCCTCTCCTTCCTTCCTTCCCTCTTTTTGTTTTCCTTTTTTTCTTCTGTTCTTCGTTGTGGATCCTTAGTTACCCATATCCCCTTTAAAAGCCTTCCTGTGCCCGACCTTACCAATTAGGCGACACCCTCCAGTCTTTGCCCACTTCTTGTACTGACCCATCCCATGCACTAGGAGGAGGGTTTCTAGTTAACAGTAGATACAATAGAAGAATTAGCAATTTAATAATATTATAAAGTCTACAAATTATGTCCACATTTATTTCTCATCTGAAGGCGTTGTGAACCTCTATTTAACGAATGATGAAACTTGAGCTCAGAGAGGTTAAGTGACTTTATGTGAACGGGCAGCTTAGGGCTGTAACTATCTCCTTTCGAAGCCATTTTAGGCAGCTGATGGTGAGTGCAACTGGGAGATTCTGGAAGGTGTGTCAGAGGCGTGTGGTGCTGTTGGTAATGTTAAGTTAGGTGATGCTGATCTCATGAGCTTCTGGATTTCAGAATGACTTGGGGGTCCAAGATGTGGATGTGTCTCTGAATGTGTCTATTTACAGTGCCAACTTGGTTATCTTAACCATGTAAAAGAAGATTCCAGAAGAGCTGTTACACTCCCTAACTCAGAAAATATTCCCTTCTATGGAGACCTCTTGTTGGGTTCTTCAAATACAAAGCAGAGGTGGCCCCATCCGCTAACAATGTGGAAGTGGTTGGTTCTACTATTCCAGCCATCTGAGCTGCTGTGCTCTGTCGCCCACATCCTTGGGACGCACAACACCTGAAGCTAGGTTGGCCGTCCCTATTTACAGATGAAGAGGGAGACTTGGAGCATGTCATTAACGTGGCCAAAGTTGTCAGCACTGAGTGAGTGGGACCATTTGAGGCTGGGTTTTGCTGGCTCTTGGGGCCATTACTTTTCCACCACACTCTGCTGTTCGCTTTGTTTCTGGGTCTTGCACACCTCCGAGACTAATTATAGAGCAGGAGAGGCTTCCAGTCTCTTCCCTTAGTAGCCCACAGGGCTCTAGAAAGAATCGAAGTCTGTGGGGCCCTGCACCAAGCCAGGCACTGGAAACACGGACGTGATTAAGTCTTGCCCCTCATCTCTCAGAGCTCCCATCTTGTGGATGAAACAAATTCACACAGACACCTGCTAGGCTCCTGTTTGAAAGAACCAATGGGGCTAGAAAAGTGACAACTGTGTGGGAAGGCCAAGGTTCCGGAACTCTTCGGAGTTCTCTCTGGCACTGTCCCTGCCTCATGCCTGGCTCCCTTAGGTGGACGCTGCTCAGAGCAGCAGTGCTGTGGTGCTCCCGCCTTTATTCCTCAGGGATGAGTCCCTCAGGTCATCCCTTCCCTGCTGTCAGCCACAGGATTTCCTGACCTGCAGGAGTCAGAGGACAGACTGGCCACTCAAGGACCTGCCATCTAGAGTGGGTGACCAACACCTCAGGCAAGTCACCCAACAGGCCTGATTCTGGAGGGAGGTGTCATCTAGGACATCCCTCAGAGGACGTCCTTATTCTTTTGTGACATTCCTCCGTTTTGGAAAATACTGAATTTAGCCCTAGGGTTGTAAGGACATGGTGTTAAGGGGGGCTGGTGCCCCTGCCATCAGGACATGCAGAGGCCATTTGCCCAGTTGGTGCAGGAGGAGCTGGGGGACAGGACCATGGAGACAGACGGGGCATGTGGCCTGTTCCTCACCACCAGTTGTCTGGCTCCAGGCAGAGCATCTGTGTCCTGGATGGCCTTCGAAGGAGCATTCCTTCCCAGTGTCCCAGGGGAGCAGGGCTGGCTGAGGCCACCGGAGAAGGCCACGGCCTCTGGAGAGGCAGAGCCAGGCCGGATGCTCAGGCATTGACCGCCCCCGCCTGCCGCCCTCTGCCACACCGTGAGAAAGTCACCCTCCCTCCCTGTACCCCCTCTGCAGGGATGTAGAGTGAGGGTGACAACACTTTGCTCACAGGACAATCCGGTATCCGGTGAACTGACCTGTGTATAGACGCTGCTGAGTGCATGAAGACATTGAAATGCACACTCTGGGTCCCAGAGCCTGGCTCTCCCACACACGAACGCTGCAGCTTTGGGCGAGTTATTCACTCTCTGTGCTTCGGCTTCATAAGCAATGAAACGGAGATGCGTCTCCTTTATAAAACTGTCGTGGGGCTGAGTTAAATACAGTGATGATGTGACGTGCTCAGCGCCTGGCACGTTGTGAATGTGCGATAAAGACGCGCTATCGGCAGCCGCATGTTTAGTATTACTTTAATGTGTCATTACTGATATGACTTTACTACGACGGTTCTGTATTGTCATCCCTGACAGTAACAGCACGGATGCACGTCTGTTAATCAGTGCTCTGTACTTCAGAACCACCTCCACCTGTACGGGCCACTCTTTCAATCTCTGGAGAGTTAAGTTTCAAAATAGACAAATGCAGAGGTGGCTCCCAAGTTGCTGATGTGTAAGTAGAGGCTGAGAAGCCACCTGCCATGCAGCCCTCCCCCAGGAAGGATGATTATGACAGCTTGACCCATAAAATCACCTTGTTAACTCCCACTTGTCCCAGGAGACGGCTGGCCACAGGACAGCTTCCCCTTCCCCGGAACAATCCTTTCTCTTGTGAAACATCCCCAAACTTCTCCCCTTGGATTCAGCCAAGGATGGCCAGATGTATTAGCATGTCCCCCTTTCCAAAAATTCCACCTAAATACAATACTTGCTAACCTGAGACCATCTCAGTATTTCTTCTTTTTTCTCTATAAATAAGGTTGACTCTCTAACACCTTTGAACCTCTTGCTGAAATGAAACCAATGGCAGTCTGGTCCCCACCATGAATTTAAGCCTTGGTTCAAGTTGTCTTTGGCCCAGTTTTGCCCTGGGGGAGGCTCTGAGAAGCAGCGGCCCTTGTCCCCACCTGTGCTCTGAGCCTGGCAGTTCCTTCACACATCCGTGATGAGGGTTCCATAGGCATGGACGTCTCCCAGGACCACCATCAACAAGGGCACATGGAAGCCTTCAAGAAAACCTGCCATAAAGGAACCTGTTTCACAGAGTCTAACCCTGCATTTCACAAAGTCATTTGACAAAAGGACCCCCCAATCTTCATCCCCCTCCCACCATGATGCATATCAACTATTATATAAATCAAATTGGCATCACCCAGAGCACACTTTGAAAATGCTCCACGGAGCACCTTGGAGAACTTTCGTAGTTACAAAAGCTTTTTACAGTGGCTGTGATTGTTCTCACTTTACAGAAAATGAAACTGAGACTCAGAGAATAAATCATTTGCCCAAAGGTGCCCACCCTCCTCTAAGCAGAGGTCACAGGATCTAGTGTGGAGCCTGCACATCTGTGAATGGCCCTGGCCAGGCTGCCTTGCTGAGACATGTCCCCTCCGCAAGGCTCCACTGACATGAACTTTTCCCTTCTGCTCCAGGGAAAGCCCCTCCTGGTCCCAAGTCTGAGGACCATGTACCACTTACCAGCACATCACTGTTCTGTCTGCTCACGGAGCCTTTGTCTTTACCATTGAATTGTTAGGTGACGGCAACAGAGTGAATCTGTGGCCATCCCAGCAGGCTTATCATGCATGTGACAGCTGGTAAAGACATCATTTCCCAGGCCACAGGCACACTGGCGTGGCATGCTTCCATCTGATCCCACCACCCACCATGGGCCAAGGTGGCCAAGAGGACAGGTGGCACCAGGAAGCCCAAGACTGAAGAGCATGGGCTCCCTCATTTCTCAAACCTCACCTCACCTCACCTGCAGCCATCCCCACACTGCACCCCTGAGGACAGTGCGACATGGAGCCTTCCAGGGTGCATTTAAGGTCACACTACCAGGAAGGTGCAGAGCTGGGATGGACTCACATCTATCTGATGGCAGACAGGGGCAGAGATGTCTACGTTTCTCTTCAATATCACGTTGACTTATATTAGAATGTGGAGGCCACAGAAGGCACTTCTTAGAATAAGGGTGTATGTGTGTGTGTGTGTGTGTGTGTGTGTGTATGTATGTGTGTGCATCTTAATTTTTAACTAGAAGCTAGAACTGTATAATCTCTGATGTGCCTTTGAGAAAATAATACCTATCTCATAGGGTGATAATGAGGACTAAATAAGAAGATGTTTGTAGTGATATACTCCAGTACGTAGTGTTTTATAAACTTTACACACAGATCTTTCATGTGTTCCCTCATTGAGTAACCAACACCCTCCCTTTTCAGATGGAAAAGCCCAGAGAAAGGCGCTGCCTTCGTACAGCTGGGAGGGGGGTGAGGCAGAAAGTCTCAGGCGGATCCTGTGATTGGAATTGAGGTGTTGGGGCTGGATGGGAGTGAAGAGGTCCTGAGGTCTCTTTATGTTTGTCACACACATCTGTGTGTGATTCCCTAGAATGAAGTTTGTTCTGGCAAAAATTAAAAAAAAAAAAAAGAAAAATCAATACCTGTTCTACCCGGCAGTTTCCACCAGGAGTGATTTTGCCTCTCAGGAGACATTTGGCAACAGAGGAGACACTTGGGGTTGTCACTGCTGGCATCCACGGATGCTACTGAAGACCCCACAGGGCACAGGGCGCCCCCGCAGCAAAGGCGGGTTCAGCCCGATGTCTATGTGCCAAGATTGAGAACCTCACCCTGGCCCAACCCCCAACATCACGCATGTGATGCCCAGCCCAGAGTTCGAGTTAGGGGAGTGTCAGGTGTAGGGACCAGATGTCAGGGCCGTGTCCCCTGGTTCTTGGTTCCCAGTACTGAAGAATTTTTACTGGTACCCAGTCTATGGAGCAAATGAGCAGACCAAGCAAATGCAAGCAAGCCAAGTGCCAAAGTTTATTAAAGCGTAATGCATTCCACAGACAGAACAGGGCAACCCTTGAGAGGGGAGAAGAACCTGAGTTTAACAAGATAACTCCCATTTATGCTGATTCCCTAATCCTATGCTAAGTAGGGGGTGGAATACTCATGATTTTTCTTGGAAAAAGGTGGAGAACTCCCAGAATGGTGAATCCTCCACCTTTTTCTATCCCTGTAAGGCAATTTCTGGGGATTGCCATCGTATTTGTAAACTGTCATGGCACTGGTGGGTGTGATTTTTTTACTGTGTTAATGAGGGTAGTTCACTTGAGGATACTCTCCCCTTATTTTTATGCATGTTCCAAAGACCGTCTTTCATGGCCTTGATCACATATCCACTTTGTGGTCTTTCTATCTCTTTTTGGTTGGTCAGTCCTTGGAGAACCCCTATCGTAGACCAATATCTGTTCAATCCTTGGAAGCCCCCTTGACATGTCATTTGTTCCTTCTTAGAAGCCCCCTCTGGTCCATTTGTTCCACCTATTATAGACAAAGCATTTCCTAGTGCCAGCTGTTTCTCAATGGAAACCCCCTAGACAAAGCATCTGTTCCCCTCCTCCTTGCCCCTACCTAACAGGAGGGTGTGGACCAGGGCTCTGCACTCTCAGTAAGGTGCACACAGATCACCTGGGACCCTGATGAAATGTAGACCCTTATGTAGTAGATTTGGAGTGGAGCCTGGGAATCTGCATTCATCACACTCCCCAAGTGATGTGCAGGCCAGAGAACGATATTTGAAGTTGCAAAGTCTTGGCCACAACTTCCTTCCCTTCCCGGGGGGTCTTTGTCTACTTCACCAGCATTCCGAGAGCCTAAGATTACTCTTATCCTTTATTAATTGCTGTTCTCTTTCTCTGGTTCCAGGGTTCCCTAGGCCTGCCCGGCCCCCCTGGGAGAGACGGCAGCAAAGGCATGAGAGTGAGTTCTATCCCTACTGCCCTGGCCCGCAAGGCTACTCTGGGCCTGCCACCTCCTGGTCACAGCCCTCTGTCCTCCAATGGGGTGTCCATTGCCAGGCCCGGGCCTGTGCAAGGGCTGGTTTGTACCAGGATCTTCCCAGATCCCTGGAGTTCAGCCAAATAGTTACAACAAGACCACAGCAGCTGTTTCTACCTGAGCATCACTTGCCTGTCCATGGAAGCAATTTTCTCACTCAGCTGAAGAGCAGCTCTGCATGGTCGTCTTGTTATCCCCAATGCCTAGACTTGGAACTGGCCTCTGGGAAGCGAAGGAGCTCTCCAGGCCCTCAGTTTATAGCTAGAGTAGTCGGTGAGCCCAGGCACTGCCCCATACCCTGCGTGGCTGGCTGGCTGTGCTTTCTCTTATTGCTACGCTGGACCCCAGCTCTGCATCCTGCCTGCCTCTGAGCCGGAACATGCTCCAGCAACCTGAGCAAAGAGTGACCTCAGCTCAGTGGGTCAATCTGTTCTTCACCAAGAGCCCAAACGGAGATTGTTCTGGGTTCTGGCTGTATGTTCCCTTCATGGTTTTCAGCAATGCGTGATCAGGCCTCAGCATAGGAATCTGACCCATGAGTGCCCCACAAGGCCACAGCAGTAGCCCTTTGGGGCAGATCTGAGGGCTGAGCCCAGGAGAGAAAGGGGAGTTCCATGAATCCCCAGAACATTTTAACTCCCCATCCGAAGGCCCAAACCCTTCTCCATGAAGACGGTCACCACCATGACTCCAGTCACCATGCTTTGTCCCTGCTCTGCACAAATCAGATTGTGTTGGCCTCCAGTGACAGGAGCAAGTGGGAGTTGAGATCTTACCATGTGCAGTGCAGGTCAGCTCCTTGGCTTCTAGAAAGAACATCTGAGGGGGACCTGGGCCCTGTCACTGGTGGCTGGTTCCCTTGTTCCTGTGACAAGTTCTGAGCTGTGGAGAATGGAGGCCCCAGGAGCCTTCAGGGTGCTCTGGTGAACCTGGGCCCGTGTCCCTCTGAGCTGTGACCATGTGCTATTTTGTGTGTTCAGGGTGAGCCGGGAGAGCCGGGAGAGCCGGGGCTGCCTGGTGAAGTGGGCATGCGGGTAAGTGTCCTGCAAGCCCGTGCTTCTCAAGTTCCCGGGGGACAAGTCCTAATGCAAAACCAGTGGCCGTAGGTGTAGAGGAGACGCTCAAATGGCTCCCTCCTCCCCTTCTGTTATGCCTGCATGCACCTGTGTGCGTGTATCCACACATGCAGGATTTTTCATAAATTCTTATAAACACGGATCATATCATACTTGGCCATTTATGTTTGTCTTTTAACAAGAGATTATAGACATCTTTTCACATCAGTACAGATAGGCCCTGCCCATTCTCTTAATGCACGGACCCCCATGATAGGAGCCCATTGTATTTTATGTAACCGTTCCCCTATTTATGGCCTTGAAGGGTGTTTCTAATTTCATTTGTTTTCCACTAAAATCAATGAATCAATAAATGCATGCATGTGCCTGTGTGTATATCTCCTTGTATACTGTATTTTTCTTGCAGTAGGATAGTTCAAAAAAATTGAGATACCACTGGCTGAATACATTTCTATGTCTAGAATAGAAATTACAGATAGAATAGAAATACAAATTACATTTCTATTAATATTTTAGTAGATTTTAATAGGTATTTACAAATTAGTTGCTCAAAGGTTGTAGCAGATCACGGACTGGGCGGCAGAGAAGCCTCCAGGCTCTGCAAACTTGCGTTGTGTTCTTTGTTAGGACTCACGTGGGCTGTGCTGACCCTGTGGCAAAGTGTGAAGCATGAGCCGCAGGAATCAGCTGTCATGTTTCAGAAGCTGTGAACATGTCCAGTCCAGATCGAGGGGAGGCTGAGGGACCCTGGGCGAGTGAACATGGGAAATGTTGCATTTGGCCTCATGATGTCTCAGAGGCACACGCCGTTAGCTGTTCCTTGAAGCTGAGAGTACCCAGGTGTGAACAGGGCTCCAGCAGGCAGCAGATGGCATGAGCTCTCATAGAGGAGGGATGCAGTTGACACGGGTGTCCGCTGGTGCGAGGCTGCGTGAGTGGCGGAAGCCGCACTTGGTGGGATGAGGAGAGGCAGGTCTTATCATGGGACGTGGTGATTAGCTGAGTAGCACCTCCATGCTGGCCTTCTCTTCCTGTCCCCAAACCTCTTCTCTGTGAATGCTCTTCTGCAGGGGCCCCAAGGACCACCTGGACTGCCCGGACCTCCCGGACATGTTGGAGCTCCCGTAAGTGAAGGCACTTGCCTGGGCAGGGGATCTGCCCCTTCTCTGGGGATCAGGAACCAGTCAGTCCTTCTGCCTGCATCTAGATAATTCGGGCCCATGGAGGTACACTTACTGACACCAGTGAAGTGTTGGCCTCTCTTCTCTCGGGCCAGGAATTCTTAGATGTTGTGGTGCTTAAGAATCCCCTGGAGAACAGGTTTTAAGTTCATGGTACTTGGACCCTTTCCCAGACACTGAAGCAGGCTGGATCCCAGGAATCTGCATTTTCCCAGTACCCCAACTTCTGACACTTGGTCTAAAGAAGCCATTTTACCAACCTGTCCAGTCCTCTGTTCCTGGAAGGGGGTGGAGTCTATTGAACTTGTAGCCCCGGGAACGGTACCAGATGAACAAACAGATATGGTATATAGGGAGCAAAGTAGCTTCTTGGACATCGAACCCTATTTTTGATTCTTATTGAGAAAGATTTGAGATTATCTCCAAATTAAAGAAGCAGCGTAAACAGTTCTTTTCAAACAGAGCAGCTTGCATTGCCTTGGGGGCATTCGAGATCTCTGATCCCTGTGTGTATGGCCAAGATATTTAGATGGAATTAAAATAGCAGGAATGTCCAGTACCCTAATCAGCCTTGGTGGTCCTGCAGACCCTCTTGCTCTCCAGGACAGCATCTTGTGGCTATGACCCTGCACTTTTCTCTAGTTCAGGGACGCATGCGTTACTCCTGGAATTGACAAGTAAGGCAGTATCTGCCACCTTTAACATCCTTTCAATAGAATGTCCCAGAGTCTCTTCTCCAGGAAAGGAGAGGAGAGTGAGGGAACCACACACAGAGTTCACACAGTTAATAGGACAGATTCCTGCCTTTCCAGCAGGACCCTGCACCTGCAGGCCACTGCCTGAGAGGCCATGTGCTTTTGTCAGCTTGTGCTGGTGGTCCCAGCATCTCACTGTGAAATTTATGCATCTGGGAAGAGCAGGAATATTCTGCATCTCAGTGTGGGGAAGTAGCCTTCAGGCAAAATCTCTGCAAGATTCCTGCCGTAAACAAGTGGTTGGCACTGAGTCCTTTATTCATTCAACAAATGTTTATTAATGCCTACCAGGTGGGGGCGCCATTCTAGACTTTGGTGATGCCACACTGAAGGCATTGCCCTTGCGGGGCTTGCATTCGGCTTGAGGGGACAGAAAATGTGACCTCTGGGGCTGAGTGCTGTCACAGAGATAAAGCACAGGAAGAGGACAGAGTGACGTTGGGCAGTGGGAGCGGGGGCGGGCAGGAGGGGTCATATTTTTGATTGTGCACTCAGGGAAGCCCATGTCCTGGCTGGCATTCCCACCAAATCTGTACACGGAGGGGCAGGGGTCCATAGCACGGGGGCTGGGTGCTGCTCTAGAGGAAGGTGGCGTGGGTGCAGGGATGGGGCAGTGGAAGTGAAGGACGTGGCTTAAAAGAGCCAGAGTTTCCGGGTCAGTGTTGGGGCCTGTTCCTGGGATCATGAGGAATCACACCCTCCAGGCGGCAGCGGGAACTGAATCCGAAGCCACATTTCTGCCCTAGGCCAGGTGAGTTCAGGAGCGAGGCCGAGTCCTAGTCTGTAGCCATGAGGACCTGGATAGCCCAGGCCAGGGAACAAGGCTCCTGAACTCACCTCTCACTCTGGAAGTGGCCCAGGCCCAGCCCGTGCAGAGGCTGCTGTGGCATCAGACTGCAGGGGGAGACAGCATCCTCACTGCCCCCACCCCCCGCACCCTGTGCCGGGAGCTGTCAGGCAGTTTCTCCACGGGCCTCCCACAGTGAGCACAGAGAAGCCAGACTGCACTGCTGGGTGACTGCTCTTTCTTTTCCTCCAGGGTCTCCAAGGAGAACGAGGTGAAAAGGGGACTCGAGGAGAAAAGGTATTTATAGTCCATGCTAATGGATCTAAATAGCTTCCATAGAAAAGAAGAGGCGGGTGCCTGGGACCATCCACTCCACTCTGTGTGTGTGTGTGTGTGTGTGTGTGTGTGTGTGTGTGGGTGCGAGCATGTGTGGCAGGCAAGGGCCGGTGCAGGCAGTGTGTTAATTTCCCACCCTAAATGTAAATCTGCCGGGAAGGCCATGGCCTTGGTACCTGGTACCTGCGAGCATCGAAATCCTTTCTGCCAAGGCAGAGTTGAGGGTTTCCAGACCAGACAGGCTTTACAAGAACCCTGAACTGGAGCATCAAAGGTCCTAGCTGCTGCCAAGGAGGACCCATCTCTCTTACTCAGCAAGTTACGTAACTTCTCTGCTCTCAACCAAAAGGGCGGTTACTGGTGACAGGGGTGGCATTGGTGCCCGGTGTCTGAGTCTCATTCAGCAAGTGCTGTAAGCTAGCCTGTGCTCAGGCCCTTAACTGTAGGTCACCATGATGACCATATCTAGGAAAGTCCTGGCTGGTGCTCCTTCATTGTGACACTGTTCGGTGGCAATGAGAGAATTCTCAGATCAGGTTCTACCATGTGTACTAACGTCATAAATTGCTCAAGGTTCAACTGGGTGGGAACCAAGCACCGCAAATTCCACCCATGCCCCTTCCCAAACAGCGTCTGGTGCTGAATTCTTAGTCTTTTCTTCCAAGCTTGTTCATTGAATTCCTCAAGATCCAAGGCAAAGTGTTCCAGGAACTGGGGCTGGGCCCTCTTGCCCTAAGCTATGTTCCAGACACTTCATCAGGGTCTACCACATTCTGACTTCTCACAGTACATGTTTCTCTAGTTTTATAACAATTTATTTTTCATTATTAATTTATTTCTCTATATTTGAAAAATAGCCTGTCATCCTACCATTTTGATACAACCCCAGTCGGAACATTTTCCGTAGGATTTACCCTCACAGATCTGATGTCTTCTCACGCCGTCACACGTAATATATTCGCTTGTGTCACCTGTTTGTGGTTCCAACGTGTAGTGTTTTCTCCATGTAGCTGTAGAGTTTTTAGAACTTACTTTATTTAAATGGCTACACAACGTTCTGTTAAGTGAATAAACCATAGCTTATGTGCTCATTCCCCTGGTGTTGATCATTTAGGGCTGTTTCCAGTTTTTCACTATTAAAAACAACACTTTGGTAGACAGTTTTAAGCCTATAGCTTTATTTATTTATTTGTTGTCAAATTTATGATGATTTCCTCAGGCTGCTTTCCCAGAAGTGAAATTACTGGTCAAAGAAAATGAACCTGTTTGTGGCTCTGAAAGCACATTGCCGTGTTCTTTCCAAAAGGTTCTTTATAATTAAGGGAGGCAGGGATTAGCATCGTGCCCCAGCTCAGGCTCCAAAACATGGTTTTTGTTTGTTTTGAATATTAAATTTTAATCATTTCAACTTTAATAAGCAAAACTCTTACCCCCTGGTCATTAGGATTTGCATTTCTTGATTCTTTTGAGAGTTTAAACACGTTTCTATGTATTTGTTTACCGGTTAGAACTCCTCTCTGCGGGCCTCTGTTCCCTGAAAGTGGCATTGTTAATAACTGAGCATCTGGGCACATGGAGGCAGGGGTTGCTGGGTGTTCGAGGCCGCAGAGGTCTGATTTGCACAACTTGTGCAGGAGTGAGCAAGGTTTGGGGACCTGGCCCTGCAGCAGCGCTGAGCTGTAGAAGGAAGAGGGAAGTCCAGGCTGCACGTCCCAAGTGTGTGGTTGGCTCCACAGAGATTCAGGCTGAAGGCCCAGGCCTGTGGGGTCCACATATTGGCTGTCACCTGAGGGTATAGTCACAGGTGCCTGGCCAGGGGTCTGGAACAGACCTCCAGGCATTCAGTCTCCCCTCGGTACCCACAGAGTGCCTATTTCAGGCCAGGTCCAGGGAAGACGGAGGCACAGGCCCTGCTGCCAAGGTTCCAGAGTTTAGTGGGCAAGACGGATGTTTATGAAGTCAGCTGAGTGCGTGGCTGCAGGCGTACAGTGCTTAATGTAGAGCTTGGAACACACGTACCCCCTGATAAGCACTTGCGAAATCAATAAATGAATGAGAGATGACTCCATACAATCACATAGCCTAAGACCAGATCCCCTCTAGGAAGGACAGCTGGTGAATTGAAGGTGTAGAACTAACACAAAGGACAGTAGCGTGTGCAGAGCCAGATGTTGTTGAGACAAGAAATGGCTATACTTGGAGAGATACAGCCCCCTGAGATCCCCGGGACCCGGGCATCAGACCCCGAGCCAGGACCAACGTGGGGCCTCAGGGGGCAGAAGCCCAGGAGCCCCGATGAGCCGGGCATGGCTCCTCCCTCAGACAGAGGGCCATGGCTATGGCTTCTCCATGTGCTCGAGGCCTGGGGCTGGGCTGAGACTGTCCTGAGGGGCATCCCAGGATCCGCAGATGGGAGCTCATGGAGGTCATTCCAGTAGTGTTGGGCAGCTTTTCCAGCGAGCTTTTGGAGTCTTGTGTTTAGACTTTTCTCCAGTCAAGAAATGCAGCATTTCTATCAAAATCCTAGGTTATCAGCTCTTGAAAGGACTACGGAGAAACCTGGAGGACACTCCTTATTGTACAGATGGGGACACGGAGTCAAGAGGCAATGTGTTTCCCGACGCCATGTGGCCTGCTCTAAGGACAGCAGGTGCCAGAAACTCTTCACCCCCAGTCAGGCTCCCCCGTGGCATGGCGGGTCTGAGTGTCGCCACAAGTACAGAACGAGGGCTGCTTCCCCTGAACTGTCTCTTCGGGTTGGCCCACAGCCCCTCCCCCTGCAGGAGCCACTTTTGGGGGAAGCTCAGGAGGTGAAGGGTCACCTCCAGGTGAGGCCTTGGGAGAAAGGGCGGCAGGGGCCCGTCCAGCCTGCGCCCGGCAGCACAGTCGTGGCGTGGATGGAGCTGCACTGTGGCTCTGGAGCCTTCATTGACTCTCCACTCTGGGATCTGCAAGCAGTGTGACCTTTGGAGAGTTATTTGACCTCTCTGAGTCTTAGATTTTCTCCATGCAGAGAGTAGTTTTGTCTACTGCGCAAGGTACAATGAGGATGAAATGAGTTAGTATTGGTAAAAAGCTTAGAGCGGTGTTGGGCAGCATGTACTATACATATAGGGGCTGGGAGGAGACAGAGAGACAGAGACAGAGAGAGACAGACAGAGACAGAGAAGGGGCCGAGTGTGAGCATAAGCTCAGCTTTGGGTGTACCTCCTGACCCCTTGCTGATGTTTCGGGTAACTCAGACGGGGGCTGGTCTCTTCTCTGCACCTCCATTTCCCCATCTGTCAAGCAAGGAGCCTGGGCTGCAGGATGCCTTTTCAGTTCTTGGTGAGTTCTTATGACAGGTTATCTTCTCAAGAACCTCTCTTATTTATTCTGTCAGCAAGAACAAAATTTCCGTCTTCCCTTGAGAAAGGCCTTTCCAGCTGCCCAGCTGTGCCCAGCGCTGCCTTAGCAGAGAGCGCCACAGCCCACCCCTGCCGGGCCCAGGGCAGGACATGCTCTATAAGGCCAGGAGACGGGCTTTCCTTTGGGGGTTTTCCAGGAGATATCTCTGCAGGCACAGTGAGGTGACCAATGGCTCTGTAGATGTGAGGAGGTCCTGCTGGTGGAGGGACAGCAGGGCCTGCGTGGCTGCCTAGGGGCTTCTGGGCTCGGGGTGGTCAGCAGACTATGAGGTGCATGTAGATAGGCAGAGAAAGGCCATTTATGAAAGGGGCCAAGTGCTGGGTGCTGTGTGCCCCAGTTCTGCCTGGAAACCATGGCTTCCTGACACTGTTGGGTGGCTGTGAACATTCGAGCTCCCAAGGCTCCCTGGTGTCCTGCCCTGGCTGTGGATAGGGAAGTTCAGGGCAAGATGGCCCTAGTAACCTGGGAAGAGCACTGGCCTTGGAGTCAGAGGAATGAGATTCTCACCCTGGCTGAGGCTTCACCAGCTGTGGAACCTCGGACAAGCTTTTAACCTCTCTGGCCTCCGTGTCCTTATTTAATATTTAGGGATGATAAAGCCATCTCAGCAGGTGGCTGTGGATATCAAAGAGCTGTGAGAGCACATATGGCCTTCGCTACTGGCAGGTGTTCCATGAGTATTTAACAAAAGGGAACTGGCATTTCGAAGGGCCTAATCCATCCTGTGGACACCGGTACACTTCTGGTCGTTTCCATTCAGACCCCCGACTCTGCCTTATGAGATGTTATCAATAAGTCTGTCACCTCCAATTGGTGTTGTCCACTGGTCTCACTGTGATAAGTAGGTGTTGGGTGCCCACTGTGTGCTGGGTGCATAGAGACACACACATTCACTCATGCATCTGGTCAACTTTCATGGAGCCAGCACCCAGCAACTTAAGATCTCAGGTGCCAAGGTCCTGAGTGCCCTCCAGGACTCATCCCGTGGCAGCTCTAGGATGGGTTGCTCTGAGAACTGGATGGGGGTAGCATCTGCACCCAAAAGACCAGGCAGCCCAGTGGGTGGAGGACTCTGGGAATGGGCGTCGTTGGCTTGGAGGTATCTGATGGGGAAGCCAGGTGACTTTCCACTCCTGACTGCCATCTTCACCCCTCCCAGGGGGACTGGGCTCCTCCCCGACCACAGAGTGAGGGTGTGGATCCCCTTACTGGGTGAGCACAGTGTCATAACTGGGTGTGTAGGAGCTCCCTGAAGACAGAGGATGTGTTTCACTGGTCTTCACATCCTGAGGCCACATTAGGTGGTCTGCGTACAGCAGGTGGTCACCATGTGCTTCTGTTTTGACTGTTGAACTGTTGAAGCAGAGTCCGCCAGGGCAGCGCACGTGTTCATTCATTCAGGAGCCTCATGGTGTGCCCAGGGAGGGCCGAAGGCCCGAGGGAAGGCTGCAGCTGAGGTCTGGGGACGACTCACATTCAGCTCTGGTGATGGTGAGATATTCCACCAATTTGATGTGAGCTTTTCCTTGTATGTGAGGGAGAGGGGGAAGAAACACACCACATGTCTCCTTCCCACATTAAATGTGTGTATGAGAGAAATCAGATGAGGGCCTTGCCTCTAAAACTCACAGCCTAATGGAGAAGGGAAGATGTGCACAGTGCAGGGCAGAGCGAGCCTACATGTCACGGGTGAGGAAGAGCTTGGGGGTAACTGGATTCCGGAGGAAGGAGAAACCGCTCTGGACAGGGCT
The DNA here is from genome assembly GCA_004363605.1 of Indri indri. Classification (NCBI taxonomy): domain Eukaryota; kingdom Metazoa; phylum Chordata; class Mammalia; order Primates; family Indriidae; genus Indri; species Indri indri. The sequence goes on along the minus strand of RJWJ010019418.1, from coordinate 1,961 downwards.
GGGGGCAGGAGGCGCCAGAGTCTTCATGGGGTCTCTCTGAGTCGGGTGCAATGGCGTTATCTCCCATGGGACCAGGCATTTTACCTGTTACCTGATGGATTCTGACCAAAAAGCAAACAAATGTAAGGTGAGCCAAGCACTTTAAATATTTCTATTTAATGAACGAGTACATCATGGTCGAGAGGGGTTGGCGTTCCGGACGTGGGTGGGCAGAGAGAACGGAAGGAGGACTTTCCGCACGGAGGCGGGCAGGGGCAAGAACGTGCTCCGGTGACAGAGAGCAGTGGACGTGAGAGCACTTGTGGCAGGCAGGACGAAGGACGCGGCTGGTGCTGTAGCCAGGCTGAGGGGTCAGGATGTGGTCCCGCAGGCAGTGGGAGCCCTCGAGTCTGGGGAAGGAGGGACGCCCGGGGCCGGATCCAAGGAAGACCCCTTTGGCCATGGAGAGGAGATGGATTGGAACAGTGGTGCAGGCTGAGGGTCAGGAGGCTGCAGGGGGCACTGATGCAGGACAGGGTGAGGTGGACCAGGCCTGTGAGAGCAGCGGAGGAACACTAGGCTGTCCTGCGTCGCCGAAGGCCCGAGGGAAGGCTGCAGCTGAGGTCTGGGGACGACTCACATTCAGCTCTGGTGATGGTGAGATATTCCAATTCGATGTGAGCTTTTCCTTGTATGTGAGGGAGAGGGGGAAGAAACACACCACATGTCTCCTTCCCACATTAAATGTGTGTATCAACACCTAGATTTCAGAATCTTCCAGAAGGGGCGGCCCCGATGAGAGAGGCCAGGCTTTGAGTGGAGCGCTTTCGCCCTCTGCTGTTGGAGACTTGGGACTGCGGCCATGGCCTTGGCGGGGGTGAGACAGAGACGCCCAATCGTCCCCTTTGGAGCTGTCTGAACCGGAGGATACAGTTAGTCTCCTAGACTCAGTTTTCTTTACTGAAAATAGGAACGCTACATCGCACGATTGTAAATTTTAAATGAGATAGTGCCTGTTTCAACACCTGGTTCTCAGAAGAACAAAGGTTGACTCCCTTTAACTTGTGTAAACGTGCACCTCTCGATCGATTAAAGAACACGAGAATCAGAGATCTTAGAGTTCTTGCAAGGCAGCTGCATTTTTTCCTGACATCTTATCATCTCAACCCAGTTAGGAAATGGAGACACAGTGGGGGTGGTTTCTCTGCCAGCAGCAGCTGGTTGTCCAGAGGATCAGGATCAGAACCCAGGTCTCTCTCTCCACCCTCATCACTCTCCCGGTCCCTTCTGTTCCCCAGCACACATCCCACTCCCCATGCCATTCCCTCTTTAAACTGATTGACTTTTCTATCCCCCACATTGTTCCATACACTTTGTTTTGCTTAACTGATTTTAATATATGCTTTCCACGTGCCAGGCATTGTTGAAAGCTTTTTACGTAGATTAGCTCACTTAACCTCACAGCAGCTTTATTGGGTAAATATCATGCTTCCTACTTGTAGGCAGGGAAACTGAGTCCCAGAGCTGCTGAGGAGTTGGTCCAAGATCCTGCAGCTTGAGTGTGGGAGAGCTAAGGTCTGAGCTTGCGGCCTGCATCCAGCTACTGCCTGGGCTCCACCCACCAATCCTGGCCTCACTCTCAGTCTGTGAGCAGCCGAGTGAGCCCTGCTCATGGTTGTGCCTGGGTGGCCAGTGCAGTGGTGGCAGAACCCACCAGAACCCAGGTGACAGCAGCTTTGTATGCAGAGCCCGCAGGTGGGGAGTGGGCCCTCCAGGGTGGCTCAGGCCGACCCTGCCCTCCTGCTCCACTCACCACCCAACGGCTACCGGGCATTTCAGTGTGAGACCCTGCTCTGTGTACTGTTCCTCCTGTCTCTCCCTGTCCCTGCCTGTGTCTGTCTCTCTCTCAAATTCTCTCTCTGTCCTGTTTGTTGCTCTCTGTATCTATCTGTCTTTCCCTCTCTGTCCCTGTCTCTGTTTCT
>RJWJ010019417.1:0-26749 GCA_004363605.1 Indri indri | reverse complement strand
ATTGGACAGCTAAAAAAAATATATATAGAAAAAATTAGCCGGGCATGGTGGCGCATGCCTGTAGTCCCAGCTACTCGGGAGGCTGAGACAGTAGGATTGCTCGAGCCCAGGAGTTTGAGGTTGCTGTGAGCTAGGCTAACGCCACAGCACTCGCCCCAGGCAAGAGAGTGAGACTCTGTCTCAAAAAAAAAAAAAAAAAGAAGTGGCTGCTCCCTTTGGGGAGGTGGGGAGACAAGAGTTTGGACATGCAGAATTGTAGGCAGTCACCTTCGCCTTTGGCCTACAAATGTGTCTGTGGGGGATGTCTTTCTTCCTGGAGCTGCTCTAGTTAATCTTAAACATTAGAAGATACAGGGAGATTAGCAATAGAATTCCTTTCTGAGGATCCCCACGAGACTGAGAAGGAAACTAGGAGCTAAAGAGTAAGAAAGAAGAAAGGGAAACTACATGCTGCTTGCTCACTTAAGGAGCTGTAACTAAGTCTTGACTTCTGTAGGTAAAAGTCACCAGAGCCCTAGATTAAGACAAGGGATTAGGCTGTAAATCTTTCTTTTAAATAAATCAATGAGGGGAAATGAAACTGGATATGCCTTCTCCAACCCAAAAAGATGTATGTCCTGCAGGGACCCAGCAACCAAACAACAAGGAGAGACCTAACCTGCTGGTGCCCCAGAAGCAGGACCTATGGGACAGAAGCTACAGGGAGGTCTATTTCTGTCTGTAAGTGGAGGCTGGGAAGGTTCTGCAAACCAATGAGCCGCCTCTAAAGGTAGGAAATGCAGGTCCCTGGAGGTCCAGGCAGAGGCCAAATGACCACCTGGAAGAAATGGTGCACGTAGTAGCTGAGAACCGCTCGCCTGCACTTCCTGTTGAAATTATCTTGTTCTGTTGTTTAATAACAGTTGTGCTTGAATCCTGCTCAAATAATGAGGTCCTGTGCCTTTTATCTCAGCTTCTCCACATTGCCTGGCCCAGAGTAGCTACTCATTAGATGCTGAATGAATGAATGAGCCAACCAAACAATCAATGGATAAATCTGTTAATGAATGAATAACTATCTGATTCTTACATCAGCTGGGTAGTTGGACTAGATCATTTTCTCCAACCCTGAGGCTCAATAGTTCAATTAACTAGGGATGGATAGGAGAATTCGACCCCCTGCTCTGATGCTGAAGCCTGGCAGGTGACAGTTCTTTCTCCTGATGTTTCCTCTGAGCAGAACGGCCCGGAGCTGGTGCAGCAGGGCTCCCTCTCCTCCTGGCGGTGACTCCTACAGGCTTCTCCCAACAGAAAGAGGGTGGGGGAAAAGCAGAGGTGTCTTCTGTCACCTCGGAGCTTCTCCATTCAGGCCCGTTCCCATTTGTCGTGTCAAGCCATAAGACTGACCTTATTATATATGAGGGTGGTAATGGTTCATGAGACGGGAGGACACAAAGTATCTCCTCAACTGCTGTCCTGACATCCCACCCTATGGGATGCATTAATAATTCCTTTGCATCTTGCAGGATAGGCGTTCTAGGATTTCTCTATTACAGTACATATAAATCTGGGAGAACAGGCATCTTTAGCCTTCTTAGTGTGTATCAGCTTGTACCTTCGACTGGAAGGAACCACAGCAAGAGGTGCTGGAGACCAACTCTGCTGCCTTCCTCCCTAACACTGCAGAGCACGGGGCCCTTCCCTCCCCGGAGCTTGGGGATATTAGTCACTCCCCTGTTGGAACATTCAGTGCCCCACACATCCTCTGGGCTCTGTCTCTGCCTGCTCCTCCATGCCTGTCGCCCTCTACCTTCACGCACAAACCTTGGGTTCACCCTGACATGTGTCCCTCATTCTACTCCCCAGGCTCTGTTCCCCTCTCGTTCACCTGGCCTGGCCTCCTCCTTCCAATCCAGATCCAGATCTGCTTGGCCAGCCTTGGATGTTCAATTTCGGACAAGCCAGTTAACTTGTCTAAATAGTTTCTTCAATATCAAAACAGCAAGATTAATATCAACCCCATCGGTGGGGCACAGTGGCTCACGCCTGTAATCCTAGCACTCTGGGAGGCCGAGGCAGGAGAATTGCTTGAGCTCAGGAGTTCAAAATCAGCCTGAACAAGAGCAAAACCCCGTCTCTACAAAAAAAATAAAAATCGTAAATATAATAATATTATCGACCCCATCAACCTCACAGGGTGGTTGTGAGAAGTTAGGAGTAATCCTGGTTATGAAAATGTTTGAGAAATTCAAAGTGCTACACAAATGTAGGCTTACCATAACACCACTCCTAAAGGACCAGCAAACACAGGCACTCATGTAAACCTGGATTTTTAATGTCTGTCCTTGTTAAGTTTTACAAGGAATTCAATTCATGGGATTGCTGAGTTTATGTAAGAGTGTGGGCTGCAGGTGTGTTAAATGTGAGAGGGGAAGTTATGTTCTTTGGCACTTTCCCCTGTACCATTTTTATCTGAAAGTCTAATAATAGTCCCCTGGACATTGGCGGATAAATCCACAGTGGACTTTTTTTCTTTCTTCCAGGCTATGCGTCTTTGCAGTGAAAGAGATTGGATTCTGCGGTACCAGAGAGAGGACACGAATCAGTAAGGACTTTTTTTCTCTCTTTCTTTTTAGTCACATCTTCAGTTGGACACCTGATGAAGGAGCTCAAAAGAGCCACAGCAAAAACCATCACCTGCCTGATCCCTGCTGCTCTGTCTTTGGAATCCCAGATCCTTACAAACCTCTGTCCTGTTCAGGAGAATGTCTGATTCCAAAGCCCATTATCACAATCCTTTTAACAGATGAGGAAACTGAGCTCAGAGAGAAGGAAGTTGTCACTTGTGCAAACTCACAAGCCATCACTGGGAAGTGAGACTAAGAAGCCTGACCTTCTCTCCGTTGGCCCCTGGAGAATGCTTAACATCACATAATAAATTCTTTTCAAAGACTGTTTTGTCCACTTGTGTTTATAATTTACAAACATGGGTCTAACATCCAAAATTTTGAAAAGGATATTCCTCCCACCTTTATCCACAAGCACCCAGTTCTCCCAAGAAGCAATCGAATGTGTCAGTTTCTTGCATATTCTTTCAGAGATATTTTATTTATGCATAAGCAAATCTATTTCTTTTGCCTTTTTTGGTTTTTCTTTTTTTTACACAGTTGGCATATTCACTGACCCTCACCTGTCTTCTTTTACTTAACAATGTATTTTGTAGGATTTTTCTTTTTATGGCTGTGCGACATTCAATGTACTGATAGAGATATAGGTGATTTCTAGTCATAAGCTATTTAAACAAAGCTGCATTGAATAACTTTGCATATATGAGTATTTCTGCAGGATACCTTTCTAGAAGTAGGATTGCTGGGCTCCAGGGGTGTGTGCTTTTGAAATTGGACGAATGTTGCCAAATTATCCTCCAAAGTGGTTTTACCAAGGGACATCCCACAGCAGTGCCCAAGAGTGCTTTCTCCTCAACAACACGGTATGTTTTCAAACTTTGTGATCCTTGCTGATGTCTCTCTGCCCTTAGACATGCACTTGAGGCCTGACTAGATTTGTTTCCCATTTTGTACCTGATATGACCTCCCAGTTAGTTTAAAACCAGATGTCACTCTTCTGGCAACTGATGGAAATACAACTTCCAGGAAAAACAAAAACAAATCCTTCCTATAAGGTATGTTGTAATTCTGTCTAAACAGCTATTATATTTTTAGGAGATGATTTATTCATTATTTAACCAAGTCCCTTCTTGCCCAAGATGACATGACTCTGAGTAGGGAGCGGCTCCACCATGGTGCCCCAGCGCCCCTGCAAGCATCCATATGAGCAAAGGCTTGACTCACGGCTTATCTGCGTTTTGGCAGAAGGCCTTGTGACCCTCCCAGAAGACAGGGGCAGGGAAGCCTGTAAGGAGATGCTTCGAGGCCATCTCCCACTCACTTTCCTACGTCCCCTGGAAGCCTGTCAGGAGACTGTCTCATTGCCTCGCAGGTTCTGACCCAACTGTGGGGTTTCCTGCCCCACACACTACAGAACAAGGTAAAAACCACCTTGCTACAGTCGGTAAGTGGCTCCTCAGCGATGAGGCACCCACCACTTTCCCTGCAGTCACATGGCCCCTATCATTTTGGTGTCATCTTTTTTTGTGTGATGGACCAGGCTCTGTGGAGCTGCCCCTTTGCTCACTCCTCCTTGTGCTATGTGAGTGACAAACCGTCTGAATCCAAAAGTGACTTGTATCTTTGCTGATGGAATCAAGCAGACCTTGGTCTTGACTTTGCTTTGTGTTTTATGGGTGAGCTTTACGCTCTGAAGTCATTCTAAATTTTCATTTTCTCATTCATTACCAAATATTTGTACCCTACTTCCTATAGGTCGGACACTTTATAAAGCATTAATGCATTTGATATTCATGCTTGCAACAACCCAATGAAGTAGGTGCTATTATTATCCCCATTTCAAAAATGAGGAAACTAAAGCCCAGAGTAGTTAAGGAAGTTGTCCAAGAGTACACAGTAAGTGGCAGAATCCGGATTCAACCCCAGACAGGCTGCTCTGGAGTCAATGCTCTGAACCACTGTATTTTGCTGCCTTATGTTAACAGATCCTACACTTAGGGCACCTTTTCTCAAACTGTGTTCCGTACAACACTTATATCAAATCACCTGGATTACCCACTTGAAATGCAGTTTCCTGGGCTCCATCCACACCTATGTTCTGAGAATCATTGGTGGGTCTAGAAATTTCCAGACACTTAAAGGTGGGACATCCATCCACTTTGCAGCAATGAGGCACCTGGGGATGACAGACAGAGACTGGGTCCCTGGAGACCCAAGGAGCCACCACCACTCAAGCCCTGAACTCCCTACCTCTAGTCTCTTGTATTCGGAGAAAAAATTATTCCTGTTTGGTTAAACCGCGGCAGTTGGGTTCTTCTTTCATGAAGTTGACTGTAATCCTAATGAATGTAGAGGATCTCTTTAAACAGAAGTGATATATTTGCTGATAATTTGATTTTTTGGAGCAGCACGGTAGAATAGAAATAACATAAGCACATACGTGATTCGACATTTTCTTTTCTTTTTTTTTTTTTTTGCAACAGAGTCTCACTCTGTTGCCCGGGCTAGAGTGCCGTGGCGTCAGCCTAGCTCACAGCAACCTCAAACTCCTGGGCTCAAGCAATCCTACTGCCTCAGCCTCCCGAGTAGCTGGGACTACAGGCATGTGCCACCATGCCCGGCTAATTTTTTCTATTTTTAGTTGTTTGGCTAATTTCTTTCTATTTTTAGTAGAGACGGGGGTCTCGCTCTTGCTCAGGCTGGTCTCGAACTCCTGAACTCAAGCAATCCTCCCGCCTCATCCTCCCAGAGTGCTAGGATTACAGGCGTGAGCCACCGCGCCCGGCCTGACATTTTCTAATAGCCACATTTTCAAAAGGCAAAAAGAAAAAAGGTAAAATTAATGTTAATATACAGGCAGTCCCTGGGTTACAGACAACTGGCTTACGGCGTTCCTCACGAACAGGCTCTCAAGGCTTCCCATAAGGATAATTTACAATTAAACAATTAAATTAAGTTAATAATTCGGGAACTAGCGGCGTGTAAACGAGCCCGCGCGGCGCGAGCGAGTCCCTGGCGCGGCGTCTTTCCTCGCGGCTGCTCTCGCTATGTGTGCCGTCGCTCACGCACAGCGTCGCTTTCCTCTTGACTTCTTTATTCGATTTCCTGAGTCTGCGTTTACCCTCACGACCACGCCTCCAAAGCGAAAGCCCACCGCCAAGTCCAGGTGAGCCTGCCGCAAAGAGAGAGGTGATCACAGTGGAAATGAAAGTAGAAATAATTAAGCGTTTGGAGAAAGGCCAGACACCCATCATTCAGAGGGAAAGCATTAGGCTTCGGTCCTCCACCACAGGGACAATCACAGAGGATAAAGTGAGAATAACGGACCGTGTGAGAAAGGCAGTGCTCCACTGAAGGCAGCGTAGTGGATTCATTATTGAAACAGAAAAGTTTTCATTGATTTGCTTAGAAGATCAAAATTAATGTTACATTCCTGTTAGCCAGGAGTCGATGCAACATCAGGCGAGTGTTAACCTTTAATATTCATTTTTGAAATTTCTCCTGTGTCCCATCTAAACTTTTTGTATGAGTTTGTCTTTATGTTCTGTTTGAATTAAAAGAAAGAGCACAATAGTTTCTGTAACTGAATTATGGTACAGGGATATTATTATTATTGTTACAGTATTAAACTGTATTATTATTACCACGTACAAGCCATTATAGTATTGTTGTTTTATTAGTATTACTGTATGTGCACTGTTCATCAGAGATCCGAGTTACATACAAATCCGACCTAAAGACGTTCTCAGGAACGTATTTCATCCACGACCGGGGACCACTTGTATTTTATTTAACCGAATATACCCAAAGAAACTGTTATCATTTCAACATGACAAATACAAATTGTGATATTTTTTACATTCATTTTTTAAACTAGGTCTCTGTAATTTAGTGTGTATTTTACTCCTAGTGCATCTTACATCAGACTGGCCACTTTTCAAGAGCTCAACATCCCCATGTACCGGACAGCGCAGTCCTGCAGCTCCGCATCTTTGACCTGTTTTATGCTCTGGGTCTTGAAGTTGACTGCGTTGGAATCATCAGGGCAGCGTAAACAGATGATACCTGGGTCCCACTTCAGATATTGATAAATACTGGATCTGAGAGCTGCTAGGGAATCGGGATTTCTAGAAGTTCTCTAGGTGATCCAGTGAGCAGAATCACTGCTCTGGAGTCCTTATCCCTGGAGCCTCATTACCAGTCTGGGAACGGTTGGGTGGTGATTTTTCCAGGAGCTGCTCTTTCCAAGTCAGAACTGGCAGGCTTGCACTGGGTCTAATCTCTGTCTCCATCCGTCTCCATCCGTCTCCACCTCTCTCTCTCTCTCTCTTCCTCTCTCTCTTACACACACACACACACACACACACACACACCCGCCTGGGCCCTAGAAGCGTATGTTCACTGTATGTTACCAGGCAGATGTAGTGCTGATCCCAGCCTGACCAGATCATACCAAAACATCAAAAAGATGAGCTGTACATTCTCAAGGAAGACTTAAGTTATGACAGAATCCTGGGATCAGACACAAGCATCAGGCCTATTTCAAGTAAGTGAATACAGATGTAACACTCTGATTGTGGGCAGACTGTGAAGACAGATATAACACTCTGATTGAAAAGAGCAAAACAAGTCCTCTTGGAGGTCAGAAAAGCCCAGATCCCTGTAATGCTTGTGAACAAGAGTAGACCCCACCAATCCCAGGACAGACATCTGCAACAGAGCTGGTCTGGGGCTAGAACTCTAGAAGCCGGGTACATTTATCCCTGAAGCCCCTGCCAAATTAACCAATAACTCTAAGTGGTGCTGTGATCGATACCCCGCGAGACATTATTTCTTTACATTAAAAAACAAACAGCTGTAAAATGCAGAACAAAACACACTTTATCTGGAAATAAGTTCTTAGAAGCAAATTACCCAAGCGAGAGTCATTCTCTCCAACCTAACAGACATTTTTTGAGTACCGGTTCTGAGTAAGTGATTATGTTAGGTTTTTGCAAACAAGAAAGGTAGTCTTTTTTGTTAGGAAGCACAGATGCCGGAAGGGGGTACAAGATTTATCCACGAGTGCTTGCTAACTGTCTGGTCTGTGCCAGGTTCTATGCTGAGAGCTGAGGACAGAATGCTGAGGACATAGTTTCCGTCCACCAGAGCTTAAATTGCTAATCCACTGGCTGCAGCACTTGGCTAGAGCGTCTCCAGAATGGCCCTGGGAAGGTAGGGGATACTTCTTTCTAATATCCTCTGCTACATGCAGGTTCCAGCTGAGGACAGTTTTTTGCATCAAGAGTTCTTGCTAGAGGTCATTCAGATAATTGCTGCTGGTAGAAATGGTCTCCTGTTAGTAGTTATAAATTATGAAAATTCTGAATATGGAATGTATCCTTTACTTTCTTAATTTGAGGAGTTATTTTTCTGTAATAGCATAGTAATGGGCCTCCTGTGATGACACCTAAGGACCCAACATTGCTTCAGTGACATTCCTGAAATAAAGTGTATAAGCTGAAACAAATGAGAAAGTATCAGGGAACAAAAAAAAAAAAAAAAAAAGAGGAACATTCTAAAATTTACTGGCCAGTACTTTTCAAAAACGTCAATGCCACGAAAGACAAGACCGAGAAATTGTTCCAGATTAAAGGAGACTAAAGACTAAAAAGACCTAACAACTAAATATAAGCAGAGATTCTGGATTAGATCTTGGGCCCAGGAAAAAAATTTTTTTACTTTTGCTACCGTGGTGTTGTGGTAGATACGTTGGTTTTCGCCCACAGTCCCTGGCTCGGAACTCCTGTAGCCCTTGTTTCTTTTGTTACAATGTTGGGTGTGTTAGGCCTCGGGAAATAGAGTCTCTCTGACCTCCTGCCTCAGGGCAGCACCCCAATCTCCCCACTTTCTGATTGTGGGTCATGAGACCCTCATTCCAGAGAGGGTCCGTCCTATATCCTGGAGGTGACATGATTGTTCATAAATAAAAACCCAAGAGGGCTGGGCTCAGAGGGCTTGCTGATAGCTGAACACATGGGGAATCCCGGAGGTGGCGCCCAGGCGGGGTCCCTTCCCCCTACGCATCTCCTCTTCTGTATCCTTTGTAATATCCTTTATAATAAACCAGTAAATGTGAGTAAATGTTTCCCTGAGTTCTGTGAGCCCCTCCAGCAAATTAACTGAACCAAAAGAGGAGGTCGTGGGAACCCCAGCTTGAAGCTGGTCAGTCAAAAGTTCCAGCGGCCCAGACTTGTGTCCAGAGTGAGGGCAGTTTGGGGGACTGAGCCCTCACCCTGCAGGATCTGATGCTATCTCCAGGTAGACAGTGTCAGAATTGAATCAGAGGACACCCCACTGGTGTCTGCTGTTCGGTGTGTGGGGAAAACACCCCACATTTAATCACAGAAGTCTTTTTCTATGTTGATGATTCTTGTGTTGTGAGAGCAAGGGGAAAAACTCAAGTTTGAGAGTTTTCCTGAAGCAGCTACAAAGGACATTAATGGTACAACTGGTAGATTTGAGTAAGGTCTGTAGATTAGATAATAGTATCACATCAGTATACATTTTCTGATTTTGATAATTATATAGTTTTATATAAGAGACTGGTTCAAAAAAATAAACACTGAAGTCTAAAGAGGCATCTGTCTGCAACTTTCAAATGATTCAGAAAAACATAGAGAAAGAAAAAATAAAACAAATGGAAAAATGTTGACATTTGGGAAATCTGGGTGAAAGGGAACAAAAAATTCTTTGTACTTTTTTGCAACTTTTCTGTAAATCTAAAATTTTTTAAAAATAAAAAGCTGGCAGAATATTTAATATTCACTCCAATAGTTAAGTATGTACAACCCCAAAAAAGTCTTTTCCCTCAAATCACCTAAAATTACACATCAAACACATTTGAATGTGCTTAATGATACAGTCAAGATATTGCTTTTTAATAAAAGTAAATATGACTTTAGGAAAAAGTAAAGCTACTGTTTTGTGTTATTAGGCAGAAAAGATTTTATTTCCTGGGAAAAGTGAAATTCTTCATGGTTAGTGTTCTGCTTTAAAGACCCTTGAAAGAAAGCAAAGAAATCAAGCAGGGAGTGGGCATATGTTTTCTTAGTTTGAGCTGGGGTTTAATTCCAGGTTAGACTACCTGACAGACTGTTCAATCACCTAGAGATATTTCGTTGTTTCCAGCATCCTATTTTTTCAATTTGGTTTCTGTTCTTTCTTTCATTTTCTTAACCGTATTTAACCCATTTGTTTTATAGTTTCTTTCAGATGGCTCTCTAGCTCAAGTTTTGGTGTGCTAATGCTTCAGTTTGTTGTTTGCAGACTCATCCTTGTCATTTCTTTTACCGTGAGCTGAGATTGTTTCATAAGTGGGAAAGTATCTAGTCCCATGTAGTACTCATAGTAATAGTCCAAACCCCGACTGCATGTCCTGTGGGAGCTCCTCTCCTGTGCTTGTGGTCCAGGGGCTGGAAGGACTTGCCTTCAGTCAGCGTCATCTGCACATCTTCACCGAGCCCGTTCCTTCCTCACCCCTGGCTGCGCTGGCTCCACTGGGGTTGCAGTGAGGTGAGGGCAGGAAGCATCTCACATGTCTGGAATTGGTCCCCTCTGACTCTTATAGATGTTTAAGCCATCTCTTTTTTTTTTTCTTTTTCTTTTTTTTTTTTTTTTGAGACAGAGTCTCTCTCTGTTGCCCAGACTAGAGTGCTGTGGCGTCAGCCTAGCTCACGGCAACCTCCAACTCCTGGGCTCAAGTGATCCTACTGCCCCAGCCTCCCGAGTAGCTGGGACTACAGGCATGTGCCACCATGCCCAACTAATTTTTCTATTTTTAGTAGAGACGGGGTCTCATTCTTGCTCAGGCTGTTCTTGAACTCCTGAGCTCAAGAGATCCTCCCGCACTGGCCTCCCAGAGTGCTAGGAGTACAGGCGTGAGCTGCCGTGCCCGGCCAAGCCACCTTTCAAATTAGTCCCTTCCACAAATTCTTTGGAGACCTGTCGCTGATTATCTCTTGTGGGCCAGCTCCACCAACTCCTGCTTGACTGCCCCTCACACTCTGGTTTCTGATGGTCCAACCCTCACAGACTGCTGTGGGGACCCCATCCAGGCAGCCCTTTTAAACCATGTTCCTGGCCGGGTGAGGTGGCTCACGCCTGTAATCCTAGCACTCTGGGAGGCTGAGGTGGAAGGATCGCTTGAGCTCGGGAGTTCAAGACCAACCTGAGCAAGAGCGCGACCCTGTCTCTACTAAAAATAGAAAAAATTAGCAGGCATGGTGGTGCACACCTGTGATCCCAGCTACTTGGGAGGCTGAGGCAGGAGGATCGCTTAAGCCCAGGGGTTTGAGGTTGCTGTGGCCTAGGCTGATGCCATGGCACTCTAGCCTGGGCGACAGAGTGAGACCCTGTCATTCATTCATAAACAAACAAGCTACATTCCTTTTAAGATAATTGTAGGCAGCCAGGCACAGTGGCTCATGTCTGCGATCCCAGCACTTTGGGAGGCTGAGGCAGGAGGATCACTTGAGGCCAGGAGTTTGAGGTTGCAGTGAGCTATGATGATGCCACTACACTCTGGCCTGGGTGACAGAACAAGACCCAGTCTCTAAAAAAACAAAAAAGATAGCTATAGGTGGTCTTAATCCCAGCCTACTGGAAACATGTCCACATTCTTGGCCTCCACAGACCTTGAGGGAGCAGGCCGTTTCTGGTGGTAGTCACTTCTCCCAATTCAGCAGAGCCAGCTAGCCAACACCTCTTGACTTGAGACTTTCCCACGAGCCTGGCACCCCCCTCTGTGCTATCCATGCAACTTACATTCCAGAACAGTTTGTAAAGTGGTCCCAGTGGAGAACCTTCTGCTTTCCTTCACTGGGCGGGCAGATGATGGTGGGGGAAATGCCCAGCACTCTAAAGCTTTTTCCAAAGATATTCTCTCTTTTCCAATTTTTGGGGCTCTTCAACTTTGATCCATTGTATAAAGACCCTCTAAGGAAGCACTAAGCTCTCCAAAAATGACTTTCTGGACACCACTTTTGCAAATTCTGGGAAAGAAAAACAATTAAAAGCCAACAACCATATTTCCATTTGATGTATACTGTTTATAGATCATAAGTAAAATCTGTATTTTTAACTCTCTCAAGTCAGCAGACTTTTCCTACAAAAACCAATTCAGTTAAATAAAGAACTCTTGAAAAATCCCAGAGGAACATGAGAAAAAATATTGAAAATCTTAAGATTTGTCCATGAAAGGGTGTGATAAGAGGTACCTCAGTGGTTTGAACTTAACTCATTTCCTCTAAAGGTTAAGAAGTGAGGAACTGAAGACAGGCTGAATTCTCCAAAGGGGTTTGGCTGATATGTCATAAAATTCTTTAGAATTAAGACTTACTATGTGCTACCAAAAGTCCTTAAAACCTTTCTGGCTCTTGCTGCCTGCTCCTTCGGAGGTAAGTGGAAACAATTTTAGGGTGTAATGAATAGGGTAGCAATTTTTCAGTCCCTACCGACAGTTTCGTATGTTCAGTTTCCTGTCATTTAAACAAACTTGGTGACTATCTCCTGTATTTTCTCTGCCAATCTTAATTTTAGCATCCAAGCAAGCTGTTGACTAATTTTTGGCCCACTGTACTTTGTGAATCCCCCACCCGACCTCCAAGCTTATAACATTGCTTAACATTACTGGTGACTTAACATTGACCTACGTCCTCCTGCTCCACCTAGCCTGTCGCCTGGCTTCTTCTCTGTGGGCAACATCTCTTCTTGTACTCGTCTTTCGTTTCCTTGTAGAAGAAACTTTTATCATACCTGTATGCTTATGCAAGAATTATTTTTTTTGAGGCATGGTCTTGCTCTGTCATCCAGGCTGGGGATGCAGTGGCGCTTTAATAGCTTTCTGCAGCCTGGAACTCCTGGGCTCAAGCGATCCTCCTCCCTCCAGCCTCCCAAAGTGCTAGGATTATGGGCATGAGCCACCACACAGGCTGATTTGTTCATTTTTGAATTTTATAAGGATCATACTGTACATAGCGGACTGAGACTGTTTTTTTCAGTCAACATTATTAAAACTCAAACATGTTACTGAGCTATAGTTGATACATTTTCTCTGCCGGTGATTATGTCATTGGGTAAACTCAATTTATGTATCCGTTCTTTTAATGACCATTTCAAGGTCCCCAACCTTTTTGGCATCAGGGACTGGTTTCAGGGAGACAATTTTTCCACAAAAGGGGAGGGGTTGGGGGTGGGGGGCGGGAATGGTTTTGGGATGATTCAAACGCATTACATGTATTGTGCACTCAAACCTCTCTGCTAATGATAATCTGTATTTGCAGCCACACCCAGCGCTACCATGACCACCTCAGCTCCACCTCAGCTCATCAGGCATTAGATTCTCATAAGGGGCACGCAACTAGACCCCTCGCATGCGCAGTTTACAGTAGGATTCACGCTTCTATGAGAATCTAGTGCCACCGCTTATCTGACAGGAAGCGGATCTCAGGCTGTGATGTGAGCGATGGGGAGGGGAGCAGCGTAAATACAGATGAAGCTTTGCTCCCTAGCCTGACGCTCACCTCCTGCGGTGTGGCCCAGTTCCTAACAGGCCACGGACAGATACTGGTCTGTGGCCTGGGGATTGGGGACCACAGGACATTTGGATTGTACCCAGTTTCTTGCTAATTCAAACAGTGCAGCTGCAAATATTTTTATTATTTCCTGGCATACGTGTTCAAGAGTTCTAAGAAATATACTCAGGAAGGAATTGCTGGGTTGTAGAGATGTGAATGTTCAACTTCACCAGATGCCAAATTGTTTTCAAAAGGGATACTAAACTCCCACCAGCAACGTGTGTAAAAGATCTCAATCCACACCATCTCGAACATTTGGTGTGGCTAAACTTTTAAATTATACTAATCAAATGGCTAAAAATGGCAAATATATCACATTGTGGTCTTGGTTTGCATTTCCCTGGTTAAGTGTCTCTTCATGTATTTATTGGCCACATTATTTCCTCTTCTATGAAAATACCTGTTCAAAACCTATTTTTCAGGCTGGGCGTGGTGGCTCACACCTACAATCCTAGCACTCTGGGAGGCCAAGGCGGGCGGATTGTTTGAGCTCAGGAGTTTGAGACCAGCCTGAGCAAGAGCGAGACCCCGTCTCTACTAAAAATAGAAAGAAATTAATTGGACAACTAAAAATATATAGAAAAAATTAGCCAGGCATGGTGGCACATGCCTGTAATCCCAGCTACTCAGGAGGCTGAGGCAGGATTGCTTGAGCCCAGGAGTTTGAGGTTGCTGTGAGCTAGGCTGACGCCACAGTACTCTAGCCCAGGCAACACAGTGAGACTCTGTCTCAAAAAAAACCCAAAAAAACAAAAAAACCTATTTTTCTATTTGGGTTGTTTCTCCTTTTATTTGTAGTTCTTTATATATTCATGACACCAATCTTTTGTCAGTTCTATGCACGTCTTGTCTCAGTTGTGTTTTCAACTTCAGGTAGTCTTCTTTCAGGTAGTTGATCAAGATTCAAGAATTTATACATATTTTTCTTGTTAGTGCACTCTGTGCCCATTTTAAGAGAGCTCTCTTTACACTTCAAAGTCAGCAAGTTAGTCATTGACATCTTATGAACATGCTATAGTTTGCTATTAAGTCCTTTATTCATCTGGAGTTGACTGTATGGCATGAAGAAAAATACAAAAGGCATTCATTAAAAAAATTCACAAAATCTTATGTATGTGTAACTTTTTCCTCAACACAGTAAAAGTTCTAAACAGCATCTGCTCCCAAACTAAACCAAGTTTATTAATGTGAAAATTTTGTTTTGGTAAATAACTTCTACCCTTAATCTCCTATTTTGGGAAATATGATCTGTTGAGCAGATTCACGCTCTTGTTTTGCCAACTATCCTTCCAGCTTTAGAAATAGCCTTTTGGGGGCTCAAAATGTAGTCTTGCACATCCTGTTTTCTCAAATATCATCTTTGTTCCCCCTCTCCCTAGACTTCTGTCATGTGGACAATGTGCTGATGGAAATTTTAGCTAAGAAAACTCATATTCCTGGTCTCCAAGCTAGTTTCCTTGAAACCGGGTGCTTGGGAGTAGACATTTAAAACAAGTTACCCTTAGGTAATTATAAAGTGTTAGAAATGAAAACTACTATTTAGAAAGAACATAGCCCCCAAATTTACAAGTACATGGATGTTTCTTAAATTCCTCATCTTGGTAATTCTGTACATGCTATTTTATCTCCATCTGGATCCCATTCTGTAATCTTGCCTCGAACATAAATCTCTTGAGAAGCCTCTTAAACACTCAGAAGAGCAGCTGACCCAAACCAACAGCCAATTTCAGAAAATGTAAGCACCTACTGAAATACTGATAGGGTTTAAGTTCTGGAATTAGGGTTAATTTAATACTATCAAGTCTTTCACCACAATTAGACTAGCTAATTTTGGGCTTTTAGAAATCTCATGGAATGAACTCGAATATGACCAAATATTCAGGTCTATGGAATTACCTAAGTTGATAACACTCTTAACTTTGTTTCTGCAACCTAGACACATATGCTTGCTTGTCTGGCATGGTTTGCCATCCTTAGAATCTGTTTAGGTCTCTTGACTTCTAAAGAGAGCTAGAATAAGAATGTGACTGTTAAATAACAAAGTATTTTATTAATGCAGTTTCATTCAGAAAGGACCCAAGTCTAGCCATTTTCCAAGGGTCCAGTTTCAACCACCACTTTAAGACTGTATATATTTCCAATCTACCATTGTAATTTCCTATGTGATAAATGACATAATAGAGCAATTTATTTCTTGCCCTCTCCCTACAGGAAAAGTGTAGGACTATCTGTAAGCACATAGCACCAGGTAGTTGTCTAACACGTTACAGGCTCTCATACAGTGATTATGATGCCCCTGCATCCAAAATTAAGTGTTCTCCCCTAATGCAGATTATGTAATAATCATTTAAATGATGCTGCCACTGCTGGAAAGTCTCAACAATTCTTGGATCTACATCTAGAGCCTATGGATAGGTGATAGTTTCCCACGTCATTCGAAGTTTCACTTTCCAATTGAGGTCTGACCACAAATAATCTGACTGCGGCTTACAAATTGGCCTTGACTAACTTTAAAATATGATTTGGGCCATGGCAGGATTGGTGACTATTTTGTGCAGAAAACAGTAAGAAAAATTGAGCCCCTATAATTAAGCCATTTAACATCTTTTCTCTTCTCTCATCCCTCCACCCCCCAACTTTCAGATTTTTATAGCATGAAAATAACAGAACTATTAACTGGAATAGTGAGGCTCATAAGCCAGAGCTGCAGCAAAGTACATCCTTTTTGCCAATCACACTGCTGCTCCACTCTCCAACTCTAAAGTGGTTAATTCACTTTGTAAAAATAATTCCAATAGTTTACACACACAAAACATATCATTGGATTTTCCAATACCCCGCACTATCATGTAAAATTGGCAAAACCAGACAAGAAGCCTGGATTTTGGGGACAATTTAAGGAAATAAGTTATAAACAAACTAAATTCCAAGGTGAAAAATCTCAGGTTGGAAATCTCCATCTATTGGGAACTACTATGTAGAAAACATTAATAGCTAGTATTAGTGAAGCTTTACAACTTATTTCAGAATCAAACAGTTTAGGTGACTAATGCACATTAGCTAATAAGCAAATCTGACAAATTTCAAGTTTTATTTATAATTTACTTGAATGATATTCCTATCTCCTCAGTCTAACTAGCTTAATTCTCCTCAGCAATAAAACTATTTCACCTCCTTGGCCTGGGAGGGTCAGAAGTCAACAGGCAAGGTAAAACAAAGAGCTGTGAGGGAAGATGTTTCTTATGTTGCCCCAGATGCAAAGAGATCTGTTCTCCTGGAAATAAAGACCCCAAGGCCTCCATTGCACTTTTATTTGAATGTAATATTTGGGACAATTATCCAAAAGGGCTGATAATCCCCAATTTAATCTGAGGTCATAATAAAACAAGCAACAAAACAGTGTTTGGGATCTCAGTTTCTCACCCTTATCATCAAGACTCACTGCCTCCCATCATCAATATTTATTGAGCATTTACAGTGTACTAGGCACAATAGAACATACAGAAAACATTGTCCCTGCTCTTGAGGAGCTTACATTCTAAAAGAAAAAAATACACCTTTTTTTAAATGGCATTTTTGTTTGGTGTTTTCTGCAAAGTACTGAGGAAATAGTCTGTAGAGTGAGCTTTGGGTATAACTTAGCCCCATCATTATTTAGAGAATAGAGGAAGAGAAAGAGGAAGGATTTTAAAGGCAGACAATGACAGACCATTCAGGATAGGTAGGGCTTAAAGGGAGATAAACACAATCTCATCAACTAAGGAGATTTGCTGCAGTAAAGAGGATGAGGGAAATAGTTTGTGGGATGCAAGCAAAGGAAGCAGGGTATCTTAGACTTTGAGTGGAGCCAGAAAGATCATGCGGCCTTTTCCCAAGTACATGGCCACCAAGTAGGAATGGCTGGTGACAAGACAGAAGGCTAAAAAAGGAAGGTAATCTTGTGCACCTGACAAATAGAATAAAGGGTCAAAATTGAAGGCAAGCTGTAAGAGTATCAAGAAATTCTTAAAAACCAAAAGTGATTTGGAAGCACAAAACTTACAGTTAATGCTACCCAACGTCATGATGGGCCAAGAACATTGTGGCTTCCTAAGTTAGAAAATGCCATATACCAAAATTTTAAATGGAACAGATTACTTTTTTCCAATCAATCTCCCCCTCCCCCAGAAAAAATAAGAACTCATTTTTTGGGGGGTTGGGAGGAGGAGAGGGGAACATGGGACATGGTTGGAAACAGTAGTTATGTTAGTAGTATTTTTTGTTATGATAAACTTTGTGTTTAAACTTGGTAAAAGCCCATTAGCTGCCAAGAGGGAATAAGGAATAAATTTCCAAAAATGTACAATTTCCTTTAGAGAAGTTTCAGAACCAAAAGACTAATTTACATGAAAAGCTGTAGAGAAAGTAGTTGAAAAGTCCATTCATAAAACTTTTATTCCACTTACATCAACTTAATACACGTGTTCTTAACAATTATGCTTGGATTGTTCATGAAAATCTCATAAGACATTTAAACAAAGCTAGCCATCATCTCAAATTATTTCCCTGTTAACTATTTTTTACAGCACATGCATGTTAGGCAAGTATCAAAAAAAAAAAAATCACAAAAGCAAAAAACCTAAAAAAAGTTAAATACATGGGTTTTTTGTTTTACTGCTATGCTTGATATACATGAAGTAATGGATATCAAACAATTCATTTTACTGCATCTTTACTTTTACATTTGTTCTTAGGTTGCCTAAAACATTTAAATACAAATAAAATGAGTGTAGCAAAATAATGAAAGCAAACAGCAGGTAACTTTACAAAAAATGGAATGTGAACCGTTTCTGCCCTTATCCAGAGTAAATTGGGTCACAATTTTGTCTAAAGGAACACTTCTGCAGCTGTAGTCAAAGGTGTGCACATTGAGATTGCGTATTCCACAGATACACATGGTTTAACATATAGTATCCATGACATATCTGTTTCTACCACAGCCTTGTAAGTGCTCCAAACCTTAAAAGTACCCACAATAACTACACCTGTGACTGGAACCAATTATCCCTTTTATCCCCCACCAGGACAAACCAATATGTAGGCAGTTTTCTTTGCTTAGACATGGAAGCAGTTTTAACACTGGCCCTTGTGAAGCCACAATGTACCAAAAGTACTATGCCGAACATTTATAACTTGTATAAAAATTCCACATCCCCATATTGGCCACCTCAAGATGAAAACAGATAATTCCCTAAATGTTAACTGGCTCTACTCCCCTAATATTAAACATAAAAACCACATGGGAAATATAGAAATTCAAATAGAAGTAACATAAACCTGTCATAAATCGTAAACAAAAAACTATTTGTGGGACAGCATGGATGACAAAATGGTCTACTGTGTAAATTTTAGAATGAGGCAGACAAAAGTTGGAAGGCCGGTTAATTTTCCCCTCCTTCTCCTGCTTCAGCTTCATCTCCTTGGGTATCCGACGTCCACAACTGGTAAAAGAAGAAAAGACTTTTTAGCATGTTTCAGTATGGGAAAAAAATAAACAGAAAATTTCCATATATATGCCAAGGTATGAGAATATTTTAGTTGGAAAGCATTCAGAATATCGGATTGTCCTGAAGAGCCCCAATACAAGAGATGGACATACTATTTGAGTGGAACTAAACCAGAATCATCTAATTTGGCCCATGCTCAAGGAGCTAGGGTTGACTACTCTCCCCTGGTAGAGCCTAGACTGACTTCCACTCCAAAGAGAATTCTACGCTCTGTGAGATTCAAGAAATCAGTATCAACTGGAGTTTAACAACCAGAGCTAAACTACAAACGTAGCTTTTCTGACATTTTTAGCTTAGATTTTGCATGATTCAAAATAAATGCTGGGCAAAATAAAGTATGGTCAAAACCACATCTAAGAGGTAAAAATCAAAGTTGTCCTATAGTGGTAGGATTCGGGATTCTATTATTAATTTTTTTCATTAACATTACAATTCCCAACAGGTTAAAAAATAGTTTAAAAATTATTTTAACTGCTTCAAATGTTAAATGATGGGGAGAAAACAGACCTAATAATACTTTTCTATTCCCCAAATCATCTATTAGTTTAATTTATTTGTTATCCAAATCTATCTCTAGACTGGAAAGGAGACTATTTCCAAGGTCACAAAGCTAGCCAGTGACTGCTTGAAACTGTCTCTAATGTCTTGTTCTAGTTCTAACTTTCAAGGATTCTTGAATTTTCTGTATAAACATACAAAAATTTGATAGAAGATATTTCTCTTTCTAGGGTAATGTGTTGACAATCTTGGTCAACCAGATTCAGACACAAATACTAGGTTAAGGTTTTAGGAAAACTTCTTTTCTTGGCCGATAAATGATCCAATCAACCTATAATCGTAACAGCAGATCCTAATAAGGCCCAGAGACAACATACAGCTAACACCGACGCAGTAAGAACTGGAACTCATTTCTCCTTACTCGGTTGTTGCAGTATGCATCAGGCCTTCTCAAAAAGTGACGAGAACACAATCAGTAGGTCTTAGGTTCCATCTTTTTAGAATGACATCTCATCATTTCCAACCAGAAAAGAAACACTCTTAAGACTAAAACTAGTTAAGAAAATAATTATTTGATATAAAGATTCTTTTATTCTTTACTATAGCTTACTGCCCTAAAATAAAAACCTCACAAATTTGTAGACAGCCCCAAATTACACTTACTCAAATAATTTTAGGTGTTTAATAATAGTAATAAACAAGTATACAATATTGTTCAAAAACTATATGCTGAGAATATTCAGCACTAAAATAGAGAACTGGTTTATAGAAAACTGGTAGTGGACTAAGTTGGAAGAAATGAAATGTATGAAATAAAGATACATAGTCCCCAAGACAAACGGCCCTAAGAAGCTAACAAAACCCAGTGACGATAGCTATAATCTGCAATTCCTACCTCTTTACCTGACACACAGCAAATGCTGGATAATTTTTTCACCTAAGCCTCAAAACTTCAAATTTAATATTTATTTGAATAAGAAAACCTAAGGAACCAATAAGACAAACCAATTGCAATGTATAAACTTTATCTGGATCTCAATTAAGTTTTCATAAAAAAGAGACAATTTAAAAAAGACAAAACAAGCGGAATTTGAACATTATTTAGATAATATTAAGGAACTACTGTTTATTTTTTTTATATTAGAAACTAGGCAAAAGAGATTCCCATTCAGATTCTGTAGGCATGTGAAAATTTTTATCTGAAGTTAGTAATGCCCTACGCTAGCTATACAAATATGGAGGCAACCTGATGGTCAAGAAAACCATTTTAAAGGAATTTAAAGATGGATAGCCTCAGTACACTTTTGATACTAAAACTAAACTCTAATGTGACTAAAATGAAAATATTCAAGATTTGAAATGGAAAACATGGATTGCAAAAATTGAAAATTAAAATTTTAATAATAAGCATGTCACTAATGAAAATGCACATTTTTAGTTTTTTAGTCTAATATTTCAGTTTCTGTAAGGTAGTTTTCTTTATGTGGTTTTTAACTGTGGCTATCATATTTAATAAAAAAGATCATAAATATTCCTTGTAAAACAACATACTCTCTTCAGCCACATTAATCCTTAATGCTGTGCTATGTACTTACTGTCAAGTTGTCTCTCAGCAATTGCATTATTAGCGTGCTGTCTTTGTATGACTCTTCACTTAATGTATCAAGTTCAGCAATGGCTTCATCAAAAGCCTATGATTTTAAAAAGAGTAGATTTCAGTGCTCAGATAAGAAAGATTACTAAATATCCACATAACAGGTAAAATACATACTGTTTTTGCAAGAGAGCAGGCTTTCTCTGGGGAGTTCAGAATCTCGTAATAGAACACAGAGAAGTTAAGGGCCAGACCCAATCTGATAGGATGTGTTGGTTGCATTTCCTTTTTGCTGATTTCGAAAGCTTCTTGGTATGCTTGTTGTGACTGATCCACAATCCCTGTATAAGACACACGAATATGTATTGACAAAGCATGCAGTTCATCTTCACCCCTCAAACCAAACCTTTTAAAAAGGTTAAAAAAAAAAAGAGCCTTAACCTGGAACATCACACTAGCCATCAGTTAACTTCAAGATAAAAACTTCATAATCTCATCATTGTCATATTTTTATTGATTAGTTTGCACTGCTCGCTCCTCAGGTACACTGTGAGAAAACATCACTGCCCCATACACAAAATAGGCTTTTTAGAAACATACATTTTAGAATACCAATATTAGGGAGCAGATACATAGTCTTTGAGCTCAAAAAAAAAAAAAAAAAGGCATCACCACTCCCTATTCAGTGCTCTAAGCCAATTAAAAAACAACCAAAAAAATATCTACACTTCAGAGAGAGACTCTTTCACACTGTTATTTTATACAAGTTCAACCAACAGGCTTATAAAACAGCATACCTTTCTTGTCATCACCAGCAGCAACCTCAGCCAAGTAACGGTAGTAGTCTCCTTTCATTTTCAAATAGAAGACTTTGCTCTCTGCTTGTGAAGCATTGGGGATCAAGAACTTTTCCAAAAGAGACTTAGGAAAATAGAAAACGTGTAATAAGAACAAAACATTTATAAAGCTGAAAGAGCTTGCATTTCTTAAAGAGCATACTAAAGCCTAAGTTATAAAACTTTAACACCTAGCCATTGTCAATAATACAACTGTGAATGTAGGAAGCTCATGAACTTGTCATTTAAAAGTAGAGTTTTGTCTAGGTGAGAGGATTGCTTGAGCTCAGGAGTTCGAGACCAGCCTGAGCAAGAGGGAGATCCCGTCGCTATAAAAAAATAAATAAAAATAAATAAATAAAAATTAAAAAAATAAAAGCAGAATTCTTTGAGCATAATCCAATACTTTAAAGTTAGTGTTCCATTTATTATTCAAGGATGATACTTAAATATCAGTCTGACAACTATCTATTTACGTGCTGACTTCAATGAATGACAGTACAAACATGATAGTTTACTATTTAGGAACATTTTTGAATGTGCTGGGAAACTGCATTTTAATGTAGTCAAAGACATGAGTATAGAAAGACCATAAGAGATGAACCTTTTTGACTCTGGAGGAATGACTAAAGCAGAAACCGATAATGTAACAGACACTACCAGAGAGTCCAAGCCAGAGGAGGCAGAACAAAATTAACTTCCTTTACAAGAACACAATTGAAACAAACTTCACAACAGATGAATAACTGTTCAGAGGAAAAGTGTAGACTTTAATCTCATTAAAGTGAGTTTTAGCTAGAACATGTTAACATATCATCACAGACCACAGGTAAAATTAAAAACACCATCCTATAGAGTTTTAGCTAGAACATGTTAACATATCATCACAGACCACAGGTAAAATTAAAAACACCATCCTATAAAATTTTAAGGCCAGGCACAGTGGCTCATGCCTGTAATTCTAAAACTTTGGGAGGCCAAGGCAGGGAGGACTGCCTGAGCTCAGGAGTTCAAGAACGGCCTGAGCAAGACCCTGTCTCTACTAAAAACAGAAAAACAAGTTGGGCACTGTGGCGCATGCCTGTAGTCCCAGCTACTCAGGAGGTTGAAGCAGGAGGATCACTTGAGCCCAAGAGTTTGAGGTTGCAGTGAGCTATGATGACACCACTGCACACTACTCAGGGTGACAGAGCAAGCCTCTGTCTCAAAAAAAAAAAAAAAAAAAAAAAAAAAAAGTGTTTAAAACTGCAACAATTTAAACTAATTTAAATCCCAATATGCTAACAATTCCACTCTACGATCAATTTAAAGAAAAAAAATTAGATCATTATATTGGGGGAAGAAGGCTCAATAAATTGATTTTTTTCTTTTCAGTTAAGGGGAAAAAGATAATTTCAGTAGGATTAGGCAAATTTACCAAATTTTCTACTCTAGAAGGTAGCTACCCAGTAGTTTAATCTATATAGCACCCACTCATATGCAAAATATAATTTGAAAATTTTTTAAAAATAGTAACTGGTGGGGAGGTAAACAGTTTTAACTCAGCTTCTCTTTCCTTTTTACAACTCAAGCTATAGATACCCCGATGAAGTAGCAGTAGGGCCAAGTTTCACAGTGTTGTAAGAAGGGGTTGGGGGTAAGAAAAGTCAACCTGAAACGATGTTTCCTACGATTATTTTAATTTTTTTTCTCTTTTGTTAATTTATTATATAGTTTAAACCTCCACTGATTGAGATCCTATGATTATTAATCAACATTTGAAACTACTGGCTTGAAATCAAAAGAGCATTTTGGTTAGGATAGCAAACTCTTTATTATACCACACCTATACCATCATATTTTGTCCTTTGAACACCATGCTCTGTACCACCTATGGCTGCTCTTAGGGGATCTGTCTCAAACAGCAGAAGATAGTTGTGTTGAAAATAGTTAAGTGGGTCTTTTCACTTAAAACAGTATTTTTCTGTTGTTGTTGTTTAGAGGTAGAGTCTCCCTCTGTCACGTAGGCTGGAATGCAGTAGTGCCATCATAGCTCACTGCAGTCTTGCCCTTCTGGGCTCAGGTGATCTTCCCACTTCAGTCTTCCGAGTGGCTGGGACTACAGGCGGGCACCACCACACCTGGCTAATTTATTTTTAATTTTTTTGTAGAGACAGAGTTTTGTTATGTTGCCCAGGCTAGTTTTGAACTCCTGGCCTCAAGTGATCCTTCCAACTCACACTTCCCAAGTGCTGGAATTACAGGCATGAGCTACTGCGCCCAGCCAAAGCAATGGTCTTAAGAAACAAATGACTGGGCTTTTTCAAGTCTTACATTTTTATACAAAATGTGTTATTCATTCAATTGTAGGAGATGGTACATGCATAGTAGCTTTGGGTTGAGTTGGGGTTTAAACAGGCACTCCACACTGTGTGACCTACTTAATCTCAATGGTTCGGTTGTTTCTCATCTGTAAGGTAAGGACCTCTATGGGTTTTGAGAGAAAATACAGGTACATCACTTAGGATAGGCACTCAGTTAAATGTTTGCTTGATATTAACACTATACACCAGACAACATGCTAGAAGCTGGAAACACAATATGCTAGTACTTCATAATCTAGCTATAGAAGCAAGTAGAACTCTAATTCCTTCCATTATAATACACTTTGTAATAAGTACTAAAAGATGCTATGGATGAAACTAAGAAATCTCTATGTAAATACTTTTAGTGGGGACGGGTAAATTGTTTCTAATTAGCTAGGCAAAAGGTTAAGACCAAATGAGCTATAAAGTCAACTGAAAAAAAGGTGTAATGTGATTCATCAGAATTCACGAATAACTTCAAATTAAGTAGGAGAAAAATATATAAATTTTAAGAAGCCTCCATATACAAGTCAACTGTGAACTGCTCTCTAGCTTATTTATGTAACATTTGACTATATTAAGAATAATTTCAAATAAAGAATCAACAGTAACTGAGCACTGTCATGAAATTAATTCACCACCTAGGTATCCCTATTTCATACTTTACAGCTTCAAGACATTTTTTACATTTACTTATTCCCCAAATACTTAAATGCCACTGTGCTAGGCACTGAGAAAATAATGAACAAGATCTCTAAAGTTTGTGGAGCAACTCTCTAAGTTTGTGGATTAGTGGTCAAGGGAAGAAAAGTGAAACTAAGAATAACACTGCCTAATCATATCCTTCCACAGTTCAATGACTATTTAACCCATAAACTGCACATAAACACAGGCAGTTACTTAAGAGTGAACCAGTCACTTCAGATATAAAATGTTAAAGCTACATCCAGAAAACTTATTTAAGTTTTTAAGGCAAGGTGTTAATAAATGCTACTAGAATTAGTAATGTATCTTTTTATAAGTGGTAACTTCTATATCCCTAAAAATGTTTTATTTTACACTGGGGTACTCATGCTAAGTTGTGTGGGAATTAAAATAGCAGTTATGTACCTCTTCCCCCAAGGTGAACACTGAATTAACCATGTAACAACTTTAAAGCCATTAACCAGGACCCACAAGTAACAGGTTGGCTAGCTAATAGCAGTCAGCCTGCTTATTGGCTATGATAGATCAAAATGTACAATGAATGGCAAATGTTTCTGGTGAAATGCTGACCAAAATAAGTTGAGAAAGGCATAAATAAATAGACTGGATTAAAGATTAAATTTAAAGGGGCTAACACTTTGGCTCAAAAAGCTAACTGTGAAAGAACAGAACTGTGGGAAACTTTCTCCAAAGATGGCCTACACCAATTCTCTGTCATTCCTATTGTTATATGGCATTCTGCCTCCTGTCAAGAGGTAAAATTTATTTCTTTTCTGCTGGAGTCCAGGCTAGCTTTGTTGACTTGCTCTGACCAGCAGAAGTGACTACTTATTCCAGTTCTCTGCCTAAACCCTTAAAAACCCTTAAAAGCACTCTGGCTTCCCCTTTTGCTTTCTTGGAGCCTTGAGGCAGTGTGTAAGAAGCCAAACTATCCTGTTGAAGAGGAAGGCCAAGGCAGTCCCACCCATCGGACATTGTAAATTAAGCCATCTTGTGTATTTTGAGCCCAGCTGAACGCAGCAATGAGTAATCCCAGCCAATACCATGTGAAGACTGTCCACTAAGAGTCCAGCCAAGCCACACACCCGCAAGAAAGAATAAATCATTGTTTTAAGTCACTAAATTTTGAATGGTTTATTATAATTACTTAACTTGATTTTTCTCTAACCATCTATGAGGTACAAACTATAATTATCCTCACTTTATAGAAGATAGTGGGGGCCCAACAACGTAATGTGCTCAAAACCACAGCTAATTTGTGAGGGTGCAACTCCAACCCGGCAAACTAACTTGCACTCCTCCTAATGTTATGTTACACTTTCGCTGTCCCAATGGGATGATATGTCTACTAAAAAGGACAATGTGATTCCAAGGTATATTGATAAGATTAGGAATCAAAGCTATGATGAGAACAATAGAAACTGTCATGAAGATGGAAGCAGTAAGACATGAATGGTTCCTAAAGACCAGTTAAATTTAGGAAGAGGAAGGTTTCTGTTCAATATAAGAAAACTTAAGGCCGGGCACGGTGGCTCACGCCTGTAATCCTAGCACTCTGGGTTCTGTTGCCCAGGCTGGAACGCAGTGTTGTGATTACAGCTCATTGTACTCTAGAACTCCTAGGCTCAAGAGATCCTTTCCAGTAGCTGGGACTATAGACATGTGTGACCATACCTGACTAGCTTTTTTATTTTTTGTAGAGACAGGTCTCACTGTGCTGCCCAGGCTGGTCTCAAGTGACCCTCCCTCCTCGGCCTCCCAAAGTTTTGGGATTACAGGTGTGAGCCACTGTGCCCAGCCTAAATGAAAGAATTTAGAACAGAGTCTGGCACATAGCAGGCAACAAGGAAGTGCTCTCATCCTTTTGGAAGATTAAAGCATAATGTGAACCATATTCCTTAACCAACTATTTTCTTTCCTTCAAGTATAAGCTAATAAAGCAAATTACTAATTACTAATAAAGCAAGTTACTATAGTTATACTATAGTAACTTTAAAATGACA